>JBBPCX010000186.1:0-18777 GCA_037974365.1 Hydrocynus forskahlii
GAGAACAGGAGGGAAAACTAATATTCAGGGGACAGGGACCGGGATAGGCGTGACGGGGACGAGGTGGCCGTCACAGGTTATCTATTTTGAAATTTTGTACAGCCTTAGGTGTGATCTGGGGTACATTTCACTGCATATTGTACTTTTATAACTGTGTATGTGACAAAGAATCTTCAATCTTCAATCTTGAATCACTCCAGTCCACAGCTTACACTGGCTTCCAGTAAGATACAGAATAGAGTTCAAGGTATTCCTCTATGATCACAAGTCATTTAATGGTTTGAACCCATGTACATATCTAAAATTTTTGATGAATACAAGCTTTGGCTGGAGCTGCTCAGCTCATGGTGCCCAGATCAGGAACTGAGCAGAGTGAAACTGCATTTAGTCATTAAGCAGAACATGTACGACAGATGCTGCACCAAAAACGCAAAAACGTTTATGTCTGATCCATAAACTCTATGCTAGGCATGCAAACAGTACCATGTTAATGTCACTGCTGTGCTGAGAATGATCCTCCACCAAATAAGTCAAGTCAAGTAGGTTTTTATTGTCATTTTGACCATATACACACAGTACACAGAGAAATGAAACAACGTGCCTTCAGGACCATGGTGCAACACAAGAGCAGAACAGAACAGAACACAAGTGCTGACAGGACAAAAGGGTGAGTCCCTGCCTCACACAAATTGGCTCTAGGATAGGCTCTGCGTACCCACAACCCTAGTAAGGATTAAAAGGTTACAGAAAATGAATAAATGAATGAATAACATGTACCCACAGTGATGGACAGACTGGTGCAAACAAGTGACAACAAACCCCTCCAAAAAAGTGATGAAATCTTGCATGTCAGCAATGTCAGTTTGAAGAAAAGTATTTGATTTGTGTTACATTACTCTTTTAAGGTATAAGGGTGAAAAGGGGAGTAACATGTTTAGCATGTGAGGGGCAATGAATAAGCACAACTCAGGCAATAATGTACAACTATTTCCTTTACCAGTTTCATGAACAAAACCACACACAAGAGATAAACAAGATGACAAAAGGTGGACCAAAGACAGTGCCAAAGGAAAGAAAAGAACAAGACTAGGAAGTAAACTAACTTTTCCACACCTTGCTATGCCAAATATACTGTGGATGGCACTAGCGTCTATTCTAGAGTGTCCAGACAGTGTTGTTCTTTGTGAGGATTATGTGCAGTCCAAACCATTCCAAACACTATCAAACTAAGAGATGCAAACCAAAACACATGCTACCCAGTAGACAAACTTGTATCAGTGTGTCTCTGTCTGTTAGGGAGACATGCTGCTGCTTTTTGCTAAAAAATGGTCAACGTGGGTTTGGTGTAAAAACAAGGACTGTTATACAGAAAAGACTCTCAGCCCAAGCATTTAAATGTCAAACTTGTCAGACACTTCAACACTACACTAACAATTCTGTCATGACAGTTTTCTACAGAATAACATCAATTTCCCTTTAGATAAGATTACATACTGTTTTTGTACAAAGCAATGTTTTATATATAAACTATGTGTTGCTTCAGCATCTATGTTATTGGAAAATAATGTGGCAGACCAGCCTGCTTGCATTTGTGCAAGAGCACTTTTCTAAATGAGACTTCTGAAATCCTGGCAAAGCACTACTCTCCTTCCATCCCTCCCTACCCTACCCTACCCCTCCCTACCCCACAAACACACACACACACACAAACACACACAGAGTAAACGTCTTGTACTGTAATTCTCTGATTAGTCAGCAGCTTGATCCAACGTACAGCACAGTACTTTGCATGGGCCAATCACAGCCAACGGGTGCGAGTGGGGTTGGTGGCAGAAACATAAATCCACCGAGTACTTCAGCTTTGAAATCACACCATAGTGCTTTACTACCTTCTACTGGTCCAAGATGAGTCACTTCCTGGCTTTATCTCTTATTGCAGCCGTTCTCACTGGCTTGACTAAAGGTGAGTTTGCCAAGATGGACTTAATTCAACAACTTAATGTCTAAATTTACTTAATATTTCAGATACCAGATTTTTTTTTTTTCATAGATATGACATACTATACTTCAGCAGCATGTTAATGTAATATTGTAGTAAGACTTATTTCAGTGTTACTTAAAGGGGAACTAAAACTTTTGTTTCATATTTGCAGTGAAAAAAATAAAATATTGATGCGATAGTTTCTTGTAGGAAAACATGCTTACTTTTCTTTCGTGGTGGTGGTGACACGGACCAGGGCTATCAACATTTTCACTGCAAATATAGCAAGCAAGTGTATTATGTCACACATTACCATATACAGAGGTCATTCAGTGCACTTTGCAGCGATAAAATTGGCAAATAGAGTACAAAAAGCAATCAAAATAGAATACAAGTAAGATTTTAAATGAATTCAACACATGTTTAAAAAATTGCAATGAAAAAAGAATACTTGTACCACAAACCACAGGGTGTTTGATTGTGTAACTGCTGGAGTTTTAGTTGATTTTTCCACAAGTTGAAGGTCACGTCAGAGTAGACAGTCCCAAATAGTTCAGACAAGTGTCTTTGTAACATTAGCCTGCAACAAAAAAAGCCATCGAATGCAGAATGAACCCTTACGGTAGGCTGCTGGTAGTTCATGTTTTATGCAAGTATTACAAATAGGCAGAGCAGATAAGAGTGCAATTTTCTTGCCTCATAATTACCTTTAAGGACCTCTCTATCAGAAATGGGATTTAAGAAATATTTTAGGTGAAGATCTTATTAAAATGATTAAAAAACAATAACTCAGTCGTCAAGCTATTTGCAAACATGTTTGTGAACATTTTCATGTAACATGAGGGAACGTTTAGAATCACTGAGCTCTCCAGACATCTGGTCCCTATCATCACCACTGATGGTCAGATGTGTTTACTTGATTGTCATGGTGAACATTTCCTGGCTATCAGCCTAGTCCTAATACCGATCTATCAGTCTAGGCATTCTAAAGGATTTGAACTATTCAGTTAGACCACATTCCTAAGATTATTACACACACACACACACACACACACACACACACACACACACACACACAGCACAGAAAACTGTTAACAGTGAAACCAGTTTGACCCGAATGTTTCTACTATGTTTATTGTCAGCACTATGTTCACTGTCTGTACTTGTTTGCACCGTTAAGTCGCCCCTACAGTTTCGTTGTATGAGTAGCATCCTGCTTCAGTACAATGACAATAAAGGCATATCTTATCTGGCTTCTCTTATTTCACTTGGTGCTCGTCCCCTGCCCTGTGAGGTAACACACACTCCAAATGCAAGATGCATTAGCCACAAATTACTGGCACACAGGCAATCCCAAAATTAGAACCTGACCTCCTCCCTGTTCCCCGTCCTCTCGCTGTGTGCACAGTGATGTCACTCTTAAATCTGAGAGACCCTAACCCACCACTCCTCTACGCAAACACATTCATTATACATGGCATTTAACAGATGGGTTGAATTGTGTTTATCTGAGCATGGAAATATGCTGGATGCTACCCTCCAAGCCTGGAACTGAACACCCCTCTTCTAATGGATTATGAAACACTTGGTGTATGAGACCACACAAATGCTGACATCAGGGAAAAAGAAAAAGGCCCTTAATTAACATTTTAGCATAAGTGTGATTTAAGAACTTCTAGCACAAAATTTGAAAACTTGTGAGCTGTGTCATTTAACATTAGTCTGTTCTGGACTCTTACCACCCATCAGCTTCCTGAATAGAAACCATATTAACCACCAGACTGTCACATTTCGGCTGTGCCCGTCCAGGCAAGAGACGCAGACTCAGACTTCCGTCTTTCTCTTTTTTTTTTCTTTATTCAACGAACCAAAACCAGGCACAAGGGCCGACGCTCTTTACAGAAACAGAACCAAGGACAGAAACACAACAAAAGGGTATTACAAGGGTCAACAGACAACCAAGACATCCGACCATGGAACTTAAATACAAGAACTAAACACAAAACAGCTGCTGTGCACATAATGACATTTGCGATTCAACTTAAAAGACCTTTACAATAACTTAAACCATGGCAGCCTCTTGCGGCCGCTGTCTGGGGGTGTGACACAGACAAGAAGCAAGTATGACTTTAGGGTCACACTCTGTCTGCTTATAGTGAAATTACCGAATGCTTCTAGGCTGCATGATGTTTGTCACCATAGACTTTAGTGTGTTCTGCTGTAGTTTGGCTCATGTAAAGTTTCCCAAAAGATGACTTTTTAATTGACTACAAATATCCTAGAGCTCTACAAATATCCTAGTGCTCTTACTGAATATTCCTCATTTATGACAGTAGCTGCGAATGACCGTGAGAAAGTGGAAGAGCAGTGGTCGAAACTGAAGCAGCCTTTTTCCACACCATGCTCTAATGCCCACAGAAGTCCTTTGTTGTGAACTGGTGTTTTCTTTCTTCCTTACAGCAGAACCTCAGGTGGTCTATGTGGTTCAGCTCATGAGTCCAACTCACACTGATGAGTACCAGTGTATAGCAGAAGCTAAGCCTAAAAACTCAGAATACCACTGGTACAGGTAAACACATATACACTTTCTCACATTAACAAATTTACATATTAGCATCAAATTGTGATAATAGCAAAAATCACCTAATCACTTAACAGGAAACCTATTTAAAAGAAGATACTAATATCAAAATCTAATATCTGCGTTGAGTTCTGTTCTGCAAGTGTAGTGCCCTACCACTTTATTTTATTCCCACCTGGTCACTGAGCTGGTTTTACTAAGCTCAGTTTAGAGACATTCCCGTGAGTGTAATAATTTTCCTTTGACCAACTACACAATGACCACTTTGTGAGTTCCATTTACCTTAAACCTGTAGGTTTGCAGACTGTAGCCCATCTGTTCTGTTGTGACGCAAATTATGTATGGTCCCTTCTTCGCTATTCACCTTTCAGTTTCTGACCACTCTATCACTCTCGGGCAATGGCATAGTAGTGTGTGTGTTGCTGGTATCCATGTAAGAGTTGCTGGATTTCAAATATACCCAAAGAACAACTAAGAGCTGTGCTATTATTAGAAATGAACCACTAGAGTAAGCGTCTTTAAAACTAAATGCTGAATCGCGTTTTTAAGGTTCCAGATATTGTAATCACTGGTAGTTTTCCTCTTAAATGGCCGGGACCCCCTGAGGGTTCATTGCTAAGACCTGATTGCTGTTTGTAAAGAAATTTAGAGTCATAACTGTAAAGTAAAGCCAACATCAGTGAGTGCAACAGAAAAACACAAGAGCAACAGAGGTCAACGGCATTAAATATGGTAGCAGCAGGACAGAGAGTGTGCAGTGTAATAAATAGAAGGATATTTACAGAGGCGATTAAAGTCGTTCAGGGCAGGGTGTCTAAGGGGAGGGGGTCCTACAGAGGTAAGTGAGTTGTTCAGGGGAGGGTGTCTACGTGGTGTGCATGTGGAAGACAGGCAGGATGGTTGGCCAGCTACAGTTAGCTTTTAGACGAGTATGGACCCCCGCTCGCTTGCCGCACTTCTGCTTCCTCGCGGACCGCTTGCGATGTCACCAAAATGCAAAGTGTTCGCTGTGAGGTCGCTGTGACCCAAAATCACAAAAGCCAAAATCACAAAAGGTGATTACATGAAATAGTCAGACATGTTGCCTTATACCTGAGACACTCAATAATTTTGACAGAAACTTTTAATGTATATTTGACAGACACTTAATGTATGTTTTCTGTATAGAGAGCCTGCTATAGAGAGTCTGCCCCTGTGCCTCTATTCTTTATTCCTCGTTTTCGTTTGACCTCAATTAGACATGCATTTCTCATTTGTTTTGCTTTATTTAAGCCACATCTGTCTAGTGGCAGGTTCACCCTCATACCCTGCTGGTCCCTCTTGGTGTTGTGTTTGTGTCTCCTAAGATTCCCTACAGATTCAGCTTGTTTTGTTCTCTTGCTCTCTTGGAAACCTAAATGTCGCTGACGTCATCCTTGCATGTGGAAGGACCCTATCTGCTCTGCACACAGGCGAATTCATGCAGTTTTGTCTGTATGAAAACGTTTTCGTAGTGAAAGCCCATGCTGGGAGATGGTTATTGCCTTTACCCTGTTTCCTGTTATTTTTGAGTGAAATTATTACTCTTACAACTCCTACAAGCGCATCTTCCTTTTCTGTTTGACGACACACCATGTGACATTTTAGTGCATAATGTTTTTTTTGTTGAGTTTAACATTTAAAGGATGCCCTTTTGCACAGGCCAAAAATAGTTTTGTCCTCCAATACGCCATATATACAGTAACTGTGTATTCAAATGTACAAAAATGTGATCTCTCTGGGAAAAGAGTGGTTGTGTGGTCAGAAACTAAAAAAGGGTGAACAGAGTAGAAGGGAGCTGACATGTTACATTGCAGCCTATCCAGTGAACCTGTGAGGTATATAAAGTTCACAAAGTGGTATGTGGAAGTACCAGCTGAGCATGAGAAAACGCCTGTTTCACTGCCAAGGGAATTTCTCTGAACTTCACGTCATTTTACAGAGGATGCTCAAACTTTTGCATGACTGAACTGTGTGTGATGTTAAGATGCAATGCTTTGATTGCATAAAGCTGAAAAGTCAGCTGCAGCAGGTTTCGGTTTTAGTCATAAGTGTGTCATAGGCCCGTGCAGTTGACATACAGTATGCTGTAATCAGGCAGTTTCAGAGCCTCTATCCAAACTTTTTACTCCTTCTACAAACCCAAATGGACATTAGAATCTCTAAACACAGACATCCCTTCTGATAAATCTCTTGCCTTTCTCTAGACAGGGCTGGAATCCTCTTCCCCAGGGGGTGAGGGCAGAGGGAGATCGGCTTCACTTCCTGACATCAGCCTCTGAGCTCGATGGTTTGTATATCTGCAAGGTAGAGAACGAGCTTGGAGTAGCAACGGGTTCACTCTACCGGAAAACAAACAGACACTCAGAGCTTTAATGAAGGCAAGTCAAAAACAGACACTGTCAGAGGAGATGCAAACTAAACTGCAAACACCTAAAGATCTGTGAATGAGTGAAGTTGAAAAGTCTGAGAAATGTCAGGAGAGACATTTCAGAAATGTCGGGGGTCTTTTATTTCAGTTATGGGATTTTATATTATTAGTGTTCATACTTCACCCACACCAACAACATCTGCACACGTTCACTTTTATTTTCCTGCTAAATGTATTTGGGCGATTCAAATGTAAAAAGAAGTAAATGTAGACTAGTACATTTATCTTGTCTTTATTTTGTATGTAAAATGTATGCAAAGCAAAAGTGATGCAGATGCTAACAGACTATCCTGCTAATCAGAGTTTTAGTTCACTTATATCTTTAAAATAAACAAACATTACACATGAAAATCATGTTTTCAGCTAACTGTGTTTCAGAAACTACAGAAAAATGAAATTTGACCTTATTTGACAACATCTTTATCTTTTTAGCTTTTCTGCAAAATAGTTCTGCTTAAATTAAACAGGTTTCTAATAATAATTATAATCTTTATTTGTATAGCACCTTTTATATAGAAATGCAGCTTAACATGCTTCACGGGCAAATAAAAGACAAAGATGACTGAAAATGTGTGTATATATAAATACAAACACTCAAATATGAAAGCAAGAGAACAAAAAGGTAATAGTAATTATTGTTGTAAGACAAAGTAAAATATACAGTATAATGAAAATGGAAACATAAATAGAGGTAAAACATAAATTAACTAATAGTGCGGTAATTTTCACAACAGAGCCATTGGACCTCACTGTAGGGGTCAAACATATCTTTCTAATAAAGTATGCTAACATTTACTGTAAAATTCCTGTAAATTTTTATTGCACATAACAGGCAGTTCAGTCACCAGTAAAGTACTACAAATACACAGTATAATACAGTGAGGCATTTTGCAGTAAATAAGTAATTACAAATTGTAATTTAAGAAAGCGGCTTGTTATTGTAAAAACTGTAGGCCATTGTAATTTACTGTAAAACTACAATTGTTCACATTGTAGCTGTGGATAGCTTATGCATGTTCCTCCACTGCCACTCTGTCACTTAAGGAACATTGGTAATAGCAATAACTGTTGTAATACAAAGTAAAATATGTAAATAGAAAATAGGATGTAAATAGAGGCAAAACAGAAATGAAATAATAGTGGGGTAATTTACACAACTCCTTCACATTCCTTTACGCTGCTGTACAACCAAAGTGAGGCTTTGCAAGCCACAAAGAAAACACATGACTCAGACTTAAATGAAGATTTGTTAGTGAAGACTCTACTCTTTAGGCAGCAAGAGACTCCTTCTCTCTTTCAGTCTCGCTGTCTTTGTTTATTTTTGTCTTTGGTCTGCCACCAAAGTGATGCCAGACATGATACCAGTGTGTCTGGACAAAAATATTTATTTTGCCTCTCTTTCTAGATGTAGACATATTTACATGTTCAGTTTTCCATTATGAACAATATAATACAGTAAAAATGAAGTAATTCCTTCTTTTACATGATGATGTTAAAAAAGTTAGTTACATATTATGTAATGCATCAGTTGTTGTGTCATACAAGGAAACAACACTTGAAGGCACAGGCCATCTTATTGAAACACCGATCATTTAAGTTATCTTTACTTACTGTCTGCTCAGTTTATCAGCCACCCTCTACCCTGGTGAACCTGCACGTGCCCACAGGCACAGATGTTTATGGAGCACCCCCTCAAACCAACATAATTTCTGTAAGATTTGAAGACTTGTGTGTATTGTACAAATCATGACTTCATTATTGTTGAGCCAATAATATTATAAAATCTATTAACTAATGTAATTTTTACACCTGCACTGAATGGTCATCGTGCTCGGGCCACTTTGGCTCGTTTGCTTGTAGTTTGGTCCCCACTGGCATATTTAACATAGACCCAAAAGATGGCAGAAAATTTATATGAGTAATCAAAGAAGTAAACACAAGTCATATGAGTAATATATGAGTATAATAATTGTGGGTTTTGGTTTTACACACAAAGTGGGACAAAATTACTAACACACAGTGTTGAGTGATTTCATGTTTTGGCTGAACCCAGAAAAGCTTTATTGAAACAGCACTGATGCATTCAAATGGGTGTGTACACTGTATTTGATAAAGGCTTTGAACGTGCCTCAGCTTGTTTTTAAAACCTAAACTAGCCTATCTATCTATTCTATGATCAGCCCTTCAGAGCTAATGAAGAGATGAGGAATCAAACAATGGACAATATGTGCTTCCTATACAAGCAAAAGCAGGTTGCTGGACAGAAGATAAGGGTTCATTCTGGCTTTGGCCAGTTTAGACGGCCTTTGTCCTAATTGTGTCCATACTTCAAAGTGATTCAAGATACACCTGCTCTGGGGGTCTTGATATGCTTGTTTGGTCAAGAGTTCACATGGAAGCATCCTCACTTGTTCATTTGTCAAATGGCACCAAAGTTTGTTTTAATCGAACCAAATCTAAGCACATCACCCCCCCAGTGGTCCTTGATAATCAGAGGTCCGTTAAATGAGGGCAGTTAAACGGCATCCATTAATTCACATGAAAAATAAGCATATTCAGAATAGTTGTTTTTTTAGGTGTCTTACTTGTTGTCCATTACTTCACACAAAAAATCTGCATAATCAGAAAAAGTTGTTTTGTGTGTCTTTCTTGATGCACATTATTACTAAGGCAAACTATCGGGCCATGTCTGTGTCAATGCTATGTTGAAAATGGCTTCTTGTGGTCCCTAGTGGTCTTTTTGTGGTTCCTTTTTTCATGAACTGGGTAAGGGAAGGCTAAAAACTGTTCAACAGCAGATGGATCACTCTCAGTAACTTCAGCCAATCACTGTAAATCAACAGTGCAGCTATTTCTGATAAACTGGCCTATGAGGATTTCATGAGTTTTTCCTACCACTGCTGACTATATACTTTATAACTACTTTCTAGCTCTAAATTTCACTAAAGCCTTCAGTGTAAGCCCCTTGTTTTCAGAAATGTTTTTGTTGTTTTTTGTTGTGGACATAAATTCACAAATAATAAAATATTAATTTACATATTTACATGTAAACCTTTAAATCGTAAGCATTATGACAATATCTAATTACTGTAAAGCAAATCCATATGTATCTGTTTATGCTTTTAGAGTCATGGCATTTACAAATATCTTTCCTTTTTTCTAGGAACTGATAACAAGAGCAAAACATCTCAGGAAGGAAAAAAGTTTTCTCTGTGATAAACATTGCTGTGGCCTTCCTTGTGGATCACTGGGCTGACAAGGTGCTACCTGTGCTACATTACTGGTCTGTATAATTTCAGGCGTTCCCTGTTTACTGAGCATAAAGATTAATTGTGCTATTGTGTAAACATTTCACATGTGAATTTAGAGGTTGATATAGTGCGTAATCAGTTTCAGAAAATGCCATTTTCCCCAGAGTACATACAGTCTACACACAAAACAGATCATGGTTCACTTTTATATACACGTAAGTAATCTAGCCCCACTCATTCATAGTGACGTTTTAATCAATGAGGCAAAATACAATCAAAACAAAAATAATTTTTGTATAGCAAGCTTAAAGATAACAGTAACAGGAAACCACATGTTTAATCTTCAGGGATAATGAGAGGTTTAAACATGATCATGTGAATTATGACGTTGGAACTCGGAGGGACGATAAATGACAAGAAAAATTACTCACTTAGGTGGAAAGTGACTGAACATTTCAGTATTGAAAAAGAACCAGAGAGGAAAGAGAAAACAACAAACAGAATTCAAATGGAAGGAAATGATAAATTAAAGGAAACCAATCCAATTATCCAATTATTAATTTCCTGATGGGAGTGGTCAGTTCCAGGATGAGAATGCCCCCATCCACAGGGAGGGTCACTCAGGGGTTTCATGAGTATTAAACTAATACAGGTACCCAAATCTCAAACAGATCTCAACTGTATTGTAATTTAAACCTCTATGCGAGATTTTGAACTGACATGCTAGACAGCACTCTCCACCACCATCATCCAGATAAAGATCTTTTAGAAGAATGGTGCTCCATTCCTGTAGAATCCCTGTGACTGTTTCAGCACATTCACTTTATGTTGGTATTTCCTTTAATTTGTCACTCGTCGTATGCTGCACCGAGAAACAACCTGAATTTACTTTCAAGTAGGAACTATTTCAACCAGTAAGAAAGAAAATCAGTGTTGATGTGCCACAAACTACTGCTTGTTTTAATTTATTATTTTTATTTATTTAGTTTGCCAGTATAACTAGCTTGATTCTAAAGTCTGTTATTTGGAAGTGTGCTGGTACAATTTACGCAGTTGGTCAGAATAATGTTGTCTGACAATCTTTAAGCAATTAATCTCACTGAAATCCTGTTCTCGGTCCCTCACTTCCCAGCGCCCCTCCTCACCCACTATAGGCCTTATCTATCAGATGTGCACATAACCAAAGACTATGTTCAGGAAACAGAGATGAAGGAAAATCTTTTTTTTGTTTACCTTTTTTTTTCTAGTGAAAAAGCAAAAAAAAGCAAAAGTATGAACACCTGTGTGCAAGTTACATGTTATAAGTTGCCCAAGTAGCATCCAGATCTGAAATTAAACAGGCGGGAAATGTTGCCAGTTTTGAATATAAGCTAAAATCTGCCTTGTTTAGATAAGATAAGATTCCGCTGCCATCAGTTAATCAGTGCATCCAATACTTTTTCTGCTCCTTTTACTTTTCCCTTTTGCAATACTTATATAAAACATGTGCCTTAATGAAGTTTTCATAGCCTATTTACTTGATGAGTAATGTATTTGAAAAACTGTTTTGCACAAGGTCATTTTTATTTTATTTTACTTTTTTTGCCCAATGTATTCAGCAAATAAAGAGTAACTGGGCATTAAAATCTCTTGTACCCAGTCATAGCCTCTGTGATCTTCACTAGAACTTAGTAAAGTGAGCAAAGTAAATTACTGCTTAAACTTCTACCTTCCATGGCATTAACAGGCTTGCTGACATCCATGTGTTTTTTGTTCACCCTGCACTTTTGTTTATTATTGCACAGTTCTTTGACCACTTTAAAGCGCACTTTAAATGCATATTATGAAATAAACCTACTGAAGTTGTTTTGATGCATTTTGGGTTTTTTTTTTCTTAACCTCATTCTGCAGAAGTGAAACACTGCACACTGCATAGGGCATGCAACTCATTTCTCACCTGTCATGTGATTTGCAAGAAAGACCAGTGTTTGTGTGTTACTGACGCAAATGTGTTTAGTGTTTACGTTTAAGAACACAATACTTAATAACCACAAGTCACACGCTCAACATACCAGAATCATATCAGCACTGCAGGATGTGCTACATAATGTTATTAACTTAAAGATGTCAAACTCTGATTTTCAAGTTTACACCAGCGGGAATGAGGCATAAAGGTTTGTGCATCATCTAAATGGCATGAGGAAGAACCCTCAGGTGGAGACAGCACTTGAGAGCAGAATTAGAGTATAATGGAGAAAAGAAATGCACCTGCCTTTTTTCCAGCCTAATCTCTGCCTCTGCACCACACAGTCAATCACCACAGGCAGTGACTTCCCTGAACACAAAGCCTGACACTAGAAATAATCCATACATGGAACTCTGCTGAAGTAACCCAGAGGCAATCACAGTGGTTAAAACACATGACACCCACATGAAAATCCACATGAAAACCAGTGAAACTGGTTATGGGTATGGGTCTCGTCTTTCTTGGCCAATGTTTCTAAACTATCCCAAAAACGGGCTGAACCAATTCTGTGCCCATTCAGAGCCTCTGGAGACTAACAGTGACTGTTACAGATGCAAAAAAACGTATGTGGACATCATCTACTTATTGAACTTATGATGCTGAGTCTTTTTGTGTCTGTGTACAAGCTGAACATATTTGTTAGTTATTTTTCCTGTACTCCCCTATTGAAAACTGGCTTGTTTTCACCTTTGATTCTATCTGGGTCTGTCATTGTTAAAGGTTCTGCAGAGGGTTCAATTCTACATGAAATCTAGGAAGTCTTTATAACAGTGGAAGTGCAGGCATTTCCTGCATGTGTGAGCTCCGGACACTAAACCTTGGCATGTCACAAAATCTTAAAGGTACACATAGAATTACATGGTTTTTATAATGCTGCCATAATCCCACTAGTTCCCGTTCATTACCAATATCTGCATGAAGGACTACTTTAAGACTGTCTGCTAGCTCAGACAGGATAACACCAAACTGCTTGAGGAAATGCAGACCACACTCGTCACCACAGTGTTTTTCACAGAAAGAGCGGCACAGGAGCTCTGCCAGCAGCACTATATTGAAACTGACAGCTTTCATCAGACACATAAATAGACAGGACACAACCAACAAGTCAAAAGCAGTTAGACTGGATTGACTGACTTATCACACAGGCAGATATTTACTATATAAAGTCAGTCCTAGCTTATTACAGGAAAGATGACAGACACATTTCAGTAACACAGATATAGAAATTGTAACCTAGCAGGGATGTTGTGGATGGTCTTTAAATACTTCATGACAACAGCAGGCAAGCTTCAACTGGCAGAGTCAAGTCAGCAGTGTCCAGAATGTGTATGCTCAGTGTGAAAACTAGAGTACAAATGTATCTAGAGTGCTAATAAACAGAATCCTGGGTTCCCAGCTGTTGATGCTGAGCTGACTAGATTTCCTATCTCCCCGTAAAAGTGTGTAATAAACAGAGAAATCTGTAGCATGGTGTACTATGAAAATACAGTATTCCTCATCGAAAGTCGCGGTTAAGAGTTTGCGCCCTCAGTGGTCCAGGCATTTTTTCTTAGAACCAAACTAATGATCGTTCGCAGAAAACCCCGCAACTTTGCAGAAACTGCAAATATCCTCTGCATTTTTTTGCTTTTTTAGTGGCAATATATACTTTTTCATGCATTTTAGAGCTAAATTATTAAGAAAAATATAATGAAAAAAATTGTAACGGAAATTCAGTTAAATGTCCATATAAAATGTAACTATAAATTTTATAGTACTGTCGAAGAAATACAAAGCAACTGTTTGGTGGCTGCTGCCCTGTGGCGCATCTCTGGTAGACGCAGTCCAGCATTCCCACATCAGAACAGTTTCCTGCATGTCTCGGGTGTTTCGCTGAGCGTTCTCGTGTTTTTCGTTTTGTTCTTCTTAAAGCCTTGTATTTTTATTACTGTAAATTACTGTATTTACCCTCCTTATCCTGAAGAAAACAACAGTGCATATCATTACATGATAGCGAGTTCTGTTCCATGAGGAATAAGTAATCAGTCATCCACAGTTATATATTAGGCCCACAGAGATGGTGAGCAAAACACACATAACATTTCTGAGGACACACATTATATTGGGGTCGTGTGTAAAATCCCTTATAATGTGTGTCCTCAGAAATGTTATGTGGTTTCCCAGATTAGGACAGAGTTCAAAAGAGCCGTCACCACAGACCTGCTGCAATTTATTCTCAACAGACTTGGTGACATGGTCCCAAGACTTCTCAAGGTGTACAATTTATAAGCCATGTCTGGAGAGAAGCAAGTTCTCAGACATCTTGGACTGTCTTGCAATAAATGGAGGTGGAAGAGGACACAAATGAGAGGAGGACTGCGGCTTGGCCTGTCACACTACACATCCAAAGATCCATCAAACATTATCAGGATGTGCGATATAAGATCTAATTTCTATCATGCAAGACAGCCGTGGTGCACACATATTTTAATAGATATCTGTTGGTGGAAAGCATTCTGAAACATGGTGAAATCTACCTAGTACACACCCAGATTCACAATCTAGACAGAGGGTTGAAGGGGTATTTTACTGATCAACAGTGGTTGGCATGGCAGAATTATATGGGTTTTAACGAAAAATCCCCTAAAATTAAGTTTAAACTTATATCTGACCAAATGCCCCATACAGTGAGTTGTATTAGAAAAATGGGTGTTGAATTTTGAGGCCTACAAGAACTTTGTACAGAGCCCAGTTGGTGAGCGAGCAAGGAGGCAGCTCCCACAGGCCACGGCTGTAAACTTAAAATAAAACAGTGACGCTGCATTTTTTTTACTTAAAAAGTTTCAGACTTAGGTTGGGAGGTTGGTTGTAAAGCCTGCGAAGAGCACAGGTCACGTGAAGTGCTGAAAAACGGGTGTCCTTGACGCATGGCGGTAGCTTGTGGTCAGTACGCAGAAACATAGTAAGTCTGGATTGACGAATCTGATTTTCTTTTGCCGAAAGCTGCGGGGCGGTGACGATGTGTTGGAGTGAGAAAAGGCCACGTTCAATGAACGCCGTTGTCTCTGGAACAGATTAGTGAGAGGCTGCATTGACATCGGAGTATGAATATGTGTGTCTATGTGTTATTTCTCTTCTTTTTTTCATCCTTTTCTCTTACCTTCTGCTGAAGAACCTGATTAAAGGGAAGCGTTTTTAGGTTTGTGTCTGCGGTTTGAAAAAGGCAACCAAAAGTTTTTACTGTTTTGGGGCAACTGAGATAAGGAGGGAAGGAGGATAGTGCATGCAGCTGAGGAAGATTGGCCCAACGCCTGGACACTCCCCCTATCAGTGGCTAGCTGAGCGCCCAGGAGTGTGTGTGTGTTTTAAGCAGTCGCAGAGAGTAATAAATAGCTATAAGAAAAAGGTAAATGTCTACAGCAATAATGGAAAAATAGGGATGTAAAATGTGTGATTTTTTGCTGTAAGAAGAACTTTATTGTGCCTGTGCTACATTGGGTGAATGTGTGTGTGTGTGTGTGTGTGTGTGTGTGCATGTGTGAAGAGTGGGCCCGTGTGTGTGTGTGTGTGTGTGTATATGAGAGAGAAGAAAGGTGAGTTTATGAGTGTGCTCAGACAACGGATGGCCCTACACCTGGACATTCCGCCTCTCTGAGTAAACCTATGCAAGACGCTATATTGTGTGTTGAGCTGTGTGTGATGTTGGTTGTGGGGCTTGGTTTGATTTTTTTTTTCATGTAATGTTTTTTTTTTCATTTAATGTTGAAGCGAGTCATTTGTGTAGTGTCTTTCGGGTAAGTGTTTTATACAGTGTGGCTTTGTAAAAGTCCTCTGCAAAAATAAAATAATTTGTAATAAAACAATAATAATAATAAAAAAAGATAAATAAGCAGTTATAAATCTGTAGAGAAACAAATAAATAAAATGAATAAATAAGTTGTTAGTTAATTTGTAGACAAGCAATTGAATACAGTAAGTAAATAAATAAATAAAATATAGTTCAAGTAATTGGTTGCAGTAGTAACAGTGAAAGAAGGGGGGGGGGTGAACATACATACATACATACATACATATATATATATATATATTAGGGCCATATATAATATATATATATATATATATATTAGGGCATTAACGGCTCCAGATTTAAAAGCAAAGGAACAAGCTGAAAGCCATGGTTCAACTGACTGAATTTGATAAAATCGGACTGAGGATAAAGACAGACTGAGGAGAGAACTCAGGAACAAGAGGGACGTGCTCGAGAAGGTGGCACAGCTCCAACTGGCAGAAAAAGAACAAAAGGAGAGAAACCTCAAACCACAATGATGGAGATGGAAGCCACAACAAAGTCCGCCACAGATGCCAGTGACATCAAACACAGCAGCACCTGCAGGTCAACAGGTGAATGGGGTTCAGCAACCAGCGCAGTTCACAGCTCCTCCAATCCCAGTCAAACATGTGCATACACAGCCTGGTGGTGAGCCAAGAGGACAGCGACAACAGCCACAACAGCCTCGAGGCCCAACTGGAGTCTGTAAAGACTTACATTCTGCATTTTTCAGCATCCCCATAACTGAAGAGTCAAGGTATTTTTTTCTTCCACATATAGAGGAAAGCAATAAAGCTACACAAGGCTCCCACAAGGATTCAAACATTCTCCTCACATATTTAATCAGGTCCTCAGAAAGGATTTAGAGGAGTTGGACTTAGTTAGCAAAATGCTAAAATATGTTGATGATTACATTTTTTGCTCCCCCACCAATATAACAGTGCCATGAAGACTCCATCAAAGTCCTCAAGAAATTAGCAAAGGGGAGACATAAAGTTTTGCAGCTAAAGTTATAATACTGTCAACCACAGGTAGAATACCTGGGAAGGCTGGTGGCACATTGAACTAAAGCACTGGTGCACTCACAGCTGGAAGGGATTAGTAAAGCACCACGGCCAATGACAGTCGACAGATGATGTCCTTTTTTGGGTATGACAGGCTTCAGTGCAGAATGGACCGAAGATTATGCAATAACAACTGCAGGCTTGAGAGCCTTAATTTGCTTAACAACAGAGGCAGGGACAAAAACTTTAAATGCGTCGTTAAAATGAACAACAGATGCATATGTGGCCTTTGAAACTCTAAAAAACAGCACCAGTATTAGCAACACCAGATTATGAAAAGCCATTGCATTTGTACATTGCCAGCCGTTAAATTTGCATCGGCAGTCCTAATGCAGGACACCTGTAGTGGGAGGAAAAAGCAACCCATAGCATATTACAGCACTATATTAGATAGAGTGGCCCAGGGATGGCCACCATGCTATCAGGGGTTAGCAGTAGCACATTCAGGGTATGAAAAAGCTTCGGTGTTAACAATGGGATACCCAGTAATTATTTACTCCAATCATAAAATTATAGAGCAAATTGAAAATAGCAGATTTGTTCTGACACAATCGAAAAGCTTACAGTATTTGCTCTTCCTCACATATTCTGATGTAACTCTTAAAAGGTGTACGACAGTAAATCAAGCACAATTGTTGCCATTTCAATTTGAAGGAAAACCACATGATTGTGTTGCTGATTTAGAATCCACACCAATTTTAGAAGCAGACTTATTTTTTAGAGGTATCTTGCTTTATAGATAATTTGGGAAACCATGCAGGCTAAGGTGAAGATGGCACAATGCCTTACTATGTAAGATGCAGGTGTCTTTGAAGGCCAGACTGGAGGTGCCAAAGGTGGAGTTAAGCAAATAAGGTGATAAAACTTTACTGGTAGAAAATCGACCAGTGGGTTGTATTAGAAAAATGGGTGTTGAATTTTGAGGCCTATAAGAACTTTGTACAGAGCCCAGCTGGTGAGCGAGCAAGGAGGCAGCTCTCACGAGTGTAAACTTTGAATAACTGACGCCACACCTTTCTGATTCTGTTTGATTTTTTTAGTTTCAGACGACAGGGTCAAAAGGCATCTTTACAGAGAAACTTCTTCTGATGTGAAAATACTAAGGAATCAGTGTTTTTGTGGTTAAAGTCATAAAATAAAAAACAAAATCAACATCAGAATCAATGTGTAGTCCTGGGTAGACCACAGCTGGAAGACTGCTTTGTCCAGTGTGTTGTATCCCGGCAGTAAGTTAAAGGTCTCATGACATGCTGATTTTTTATGCTTTTATATAGGTCTTAGTGGTCCCCTAATACTGTATCTGAAGCCTCTTTTCAAAATTCAACCACGGTGCAGAATTACAGCCACTTCGAGCCAGTCCCACAATGAGATTTCCCCAGGACGCGCCGTTTCTGCGTCTGTGGCTTTAAATGATAAGGTGGAGGATGGGGGAGGGGCCAGCTTGTGGTACCTTGCGCTAATGTTTACAGTGTATAGCAATGGCTCGTAGACTAACAGCAGTACGGTTGTCCAAAATACAAAGAAGTACAATACTTGAGTTAATGTGTGTATTCACACACCCTTCACACACATACCTGATGCTATCTACCTTTACATTTGCGACAGTAGCCTGCTAACTGGGTTGTTAGCTGTTAGCTG
>JBBPCX010000205.1:0-18775 GCA_037974365.1 Hydrocynus forskahlii
CTCTCGGTCTAGCGGCAAGTATCCTACCCACTATGCCACCCCCACCCCCACCCCCACCCCCACCCCCTAAAACATCTGATGTATCTCTACAGAAGACTCCCAATGCAAGAAATTCCAGCAGGTTAATATGCTCATAAAGTCAATTGTTATAACTTTCTGTTGGACTCGTGTAACCATACCACTCCTCAGGGAGTTATAACATCAAGACAAGCTTTGAAACATATACCCCTCTAAGTTATTGTTTCTTAGACTATTTTGAATGGAGTGGCAGTTAATACAAGTTAATGAAGTTTAATGCAAAAATATAAGTCTGCCAACTTTTTTGGATTGACTGGTGGACAGCTAAAAATCAGTGGTCCTGCAACCCCTAGATGACAACCCCCAGACACCACACAAGCAAGTGTGGGACTAGTGAACAACTCAAGATGGTTTCAAGAACGTTTGTCTCGGCACTTCACAGAGGTTGACCCACCACTTCGTATGTGAAAAGGAAAATCGGGTAAAACGAAACTATTCTATCCGATGTTGTGCATTTCGCCGAGCACCCAGGAACAGAGTGATTGGCCTTTGTACTTGTGGTGGGTGAATGAATGAATAATTACACAGAAATTAAGTAATGTCAAGTGTTCTGAAGCTGTTTATCTTGCCAAAGGATTAGAGACATCCTTAACCTCTGTTTAAGATCTAAGCTGGGGTAAAGAGAGAGGAAGAGTGGGAGAGGTATGGGGGGGGGGGGCTTTAGGAGTGGATGAGGAGGAGAAAGGGATGAGAGGAGATGAAAAGAAAGGTTGGAGCTGAGTGCAGGCACTCAGGGAGTGCTCTTCGATGGAGGAGTAATCCTTCAGCCTGGCTTTGATCCCCACTGAACCTCTTTACTGTATATATGTGTGTGCGTGTGTGTGTGTATGTGTGTGTATGTATGTGTGTGTGTGTGTGTGTGTGTGTGTGTGTGTGTGTCTATGTCTGTGTGTGTGTGTCTGTGATTTGTCTTCTAGAAATCAGAACTTCTGAGGGATGATTAACCATATGAGGAATTTTTAGTTTATCTGTAATCTTTAAAATCTTTTTACACATTTTCTTTGCTTTTATTGTACTAATGTGTGGCAAATGTGTGAGGGAATGTACTTATTAGGGAACAAACAAAGCAACATTTTAGGCTGGGCTTTCCACTGCTAATGTTGTGGGAATGTTTGACTCTGAAGGCAAGAGTGCAAGCTGCTCCAGCTCCAGAGACTGGTGAACCTGCTGCGTGGGCTTTGAAGACTGGTGCAACGGCAGCGAAGAACTAGGAGATGGGGTGCCAGCACCGCAGGGGCCGGAAACTGGGGAGCTGGTGCAAAAGTGCTCTCTGGAGCATGGGGGTGAGCCGGCACAGAGAGGCTCTCCAGAGCCCTAGTGGGAGCCAGTGAAGCTATGCCCTCTGGGGCACTGGGGGCACAGAGCCGATGAAGACAAGCTCTCTGGAGCACTTTTTGTCCATTTTGATGGATTATCCACGAGAGGAAATTATATGCCAGGGCTCGGTGTAGTGAGCCTACCTAGGGAGAGGAAGCTTCTGTCAGGGCACATGTAGGCAAAGCGAAGTTGTAAATCCGCCTTAGCATAGTCCTCCAGAACACAGGGTTGTAGAGCAGGACCTATCCCGTGCATGCCCCTCGGATGCCTCATGGGCTAAATCGATGTTTCTGGGAGAGGGCCAGGCTCATTGTGGGTCAATACATCTGTAACATGCCCTATACTGAAAATCTAGCACAAACTCAAACAGAAAACTGACACAACACACTATGCAAGGGTCACAGTGGATCAACAAAGGGAACAAAGAGATAAGAGTATTTATACTGCAATAGGAATCGACAACACCACGGTGAGACAGGACAAGGGCAGAGCAGGGAAAAAAGACACATGGCATGGGAAAGCCAAGGCAGAAAGGGGCAAAACATGGCACAGTGTGACAACGGTAACACCACACAGACACTCATGCCTATTCTTAAAACGCCACTATGCATTTCTTAAGGAGCCATGCACAAACTTCCGAAATGTAACATCACTCATGAAGAAGTGTCTAGGGGCAGTACTGTGCTAGAGTACAGGCACTCAGTCAGCTCTGTCAGTTTTAATAAAACACTGTTTATAGGAAGGCACTGCTGTGGATGGCGCCAGAACATTACATCTGTCATAACTGCGCTGAAAGCCTCTGCTCTACAAGCTTTTAGCAAGATTTTTGTTGTGTTATTTGTGTTGGAGCTCCACCATGCCGATGTACAGCCCATCTGTTGATGCGTAGTGGGTGTTAGCCATCTTCTAGCCCTTCTGGGGACTTATAAATTATGATGAGCCACATTCTGTAAATGTACACCTACAGAGATTGGAAACACAAGGGAGGGGTTTCTCATAAAGCAGACAGGCTGGCGTGATCAGAGAGTGCGGTGGCGGTCTGTGGATGGTCTGATCCACTGTCTGATGAACGGATAGGCCCCTTTGTGCAGCAAATGTCAGACACACTGATAGTAATCCGGTTTTTCATCGAGCTGTGGATCAGATAGCCAAAGCATCAATCTCAGTGCTTTTTTCAACATCTGACGGACCTCCTGACCACTCTTTCCGAACCTTCAACCACTCAAAACTCCATCATTGAGAGACTACACGAGTTAAAGGGAAACTCCACCCCAAAATCTGCTTGCAGTATGTGACAACAGACCTAAGCATGCTGTGCTCACGGTACACCCTTTCATAGCATATCAAGCTTATTTCACTTTAGTCGAGTGAACGGGGGTGAGGATGCTAGAGCCTATGAGTCACGATTTAAAGGTATGGCTGAGTGGAACAGGTCACTTATACAGAATTTGTCCTTGATGAAAGGAAATGAGACAAAAGTACTTCCTGCAGCTTTGACACCAATTTCCCTCAATTTGCTGTTGGACCAGCAAAAAATAAAATAAAAAAAACAGAAAACACATGCACAAACATGTATGTGTGCTTCCTATGCATAAAAATCTAGTCATATGTAAAAATGTGAACACCCCTGAAACCCCCTTTTTTCAAAGGGCATCTATATGCAATAATGATATGCCCCCTGGTTTGAAACTATATTTAATATGTGTAAATGCATGAGAGCTGTATATATGTGTATGTAATGTCTTATATGTATGTTAAATGTAACCCCCCCCCACACACACACACACGCTACAAATTAGATGAACCAGATTATGCTTCAGTTCGCATGAATACATTCTCAGGTCAGCAGCCCCCGGAAATCTATCACTTACCCACATACAGCCACAGATAAACACACACATGCACTGTGGGATGTGGACTGAGGGATAATAAAAGATCAGTCAACTGCTGCCTCACAAGTAAACACACTCATCCGTCTGCCGAGAGAAAGAAAGAGAGAGAGGAAATTGAAGATATAAATAAAAGACCTCTGTGATTGGGTAGGGCAGGATTGCATGTGTGCATGTGTGTGTGCATGTGGCTGTGAGGATTGTGGTTACTGTCGTCATGGTGATGCTGTGGTGGGTTGCTGTCACACAGGGTGGTCTCCAGGTTATTGCTAGCTCATGGATTTATGAGCATCCACTCTAGTGACAGGAGGTTTCCAAACTGATCATATTCTGCATTTTCGTCCGTGAACGAGAATCAGATGCATTTTGTCCACGGATGAACAACTCGCTGGGTCGATGTTTAATGGACACAATTTTTTATCTAAATAAATGGATCACTCTCTATGTCATATTTGTATATTAATCACTGCTGCCCTCTTATGAAGACTACTCCTGGTGTAAATTTTAGATATTGAGAGGAACATAGCCAAAATAATGCCAATAAACAGGTTTTGCATTTTGATTATGATGTATTAGTTCTTGCTAATCATACCACCCAATCAGTTCCTTACCTGAGCTTGCCTTCAGCATGGAGCTCATGGGGCGGATCCTCACACACCAGCTGAGACTCTGCCTTCAACAGGTACACGAATACGCTCTCCTGAAATACACACACACATACACGCACACACACGCCGATCTGAACAACCTGGCATCGCGTCTGGGTCATCTCTGAACATCTAGGGCCCCTAAGGGACATTGAAATATAATTTCAGTGACACACAAATGGCACCCCAATTATGACTGAGTCTAAAATAATGCTGAGACTAAGTGTGCAGACCACTCCTGAGACTAAGACCAAGCTTGAGGAACTACAGCATTACCTTGGTGGCAGCCTGCTGCTTGGTGGCAGCCCAGGGGTCTTTATAGAATACAATGGTTCTTTCAAACTTGGAATTTACTATTTAAAACAAAAAGGAACAGTACAGGGTAGAGCTATAATTAGGCATGAAATTTTGGTCCGACCAGATCCAAACCACATCATCACACCTAAGACGAAAACAAATATACTCAAGTTTTGAGTCTAGAACTAACTCTTCTTAAAACCAGACAGGGTAGTGCCTGTTAGCATGAAATGGCAAAGGCAGCAGTCATCAGATCATGGATAAATACAATCATGGATGATTTAGCCTCATACCCAGCATTTATTTGGAAAATGAGGTCCAAACCTGCCCAACCTGATCTAAGGGCTTGTGTCCCATTTGGTTCAAAAAAATACTGTACAGGTACAGTTTTGTTTACCAAGTTACAAGCAATGAAATTGTCCCTTTTTAGGTCTTTTTTATGGTATCATTTTTTATAATGGCAACAGGTGCATGAGAGCACTTTTTAAGTATCACTACCTAGAACTTATAAACTGAATCAAATAATAAAAATAAACATGTCAGAATACCTGGCCCCCCTCACTATAACTAGAATGGTCAGAATGGTCCACTGTAGATGTTCATTCAAACACCAGTGGGAGCAGTAAGTGTTCCAACCTGGAAATGGTCACCTTAATCTCATAGTGAGAAGTTTCTTGTCCACCTTAGGAATCTTAAGCCATAGCACCTTCAGCTCCCACCTAAGGATAGTGAGCCCACACACATCCTAAATATAACTTTTTGCCTGTAGAACTCCAATTAATGACCTGTCACTTTTCCAATATATGACCAACTTTTTTTAAACAAATGTCAACATGTATCAGCTCCAGCATACCTAAAATCTGCCTTCTCCTAACCCTTCCATGTCAAATATATAATAACACTCAGAAACCTTTTAATGAACAAATCTACATCTATCCTAAAAATTCTCAAATTAGAGGAACTTACAGAGAGCCGTGGAGGAGATATAAACACTTACAACATATTTTATTTGTAGACACACCAGCATTTAATCGGTATAGATCCTTGTGTGAAAGTGTTCTTCATTCTTGCGCATCTCATTCACAAAGATATGTCTTCAAAGAACCAACTAGTGGAAAATTCCCTAAGGATCCAAAAGTAGTTCTTCTAAAACATCTCTTCAAAGAACCCGTGCAGCAGAATGGCACTTTTCAAAGGACGGGTCAGCTGTTACTTGTCTTTGAAGGTGATATGTGTAGTAGTATCTCTCACTTGTGATCATTCAAAGAAGCCTAGAAATACTGTCAAATGCCCAAATCAAAAAAATGTTCAACTCATACCACATTCATGTAGGGGATATTTTGTTATGGTTTAAATTGGTTAAAAAATTGTTATAGATTCTGTAAATGGACCATGACTGAAGCTCCTCCTACCTTCAGTCTAACGTCCTCTGAACTTCCATATCTACCATGTGTACGTTTTTGCACTCCACTACCACCTCTCCTTCCTGTTTCTCTGTCCTCTCTCAGTCTTGTCTCTGTTCATCAAGAAGGGAGACTAGCCTTCAAGCTCATGGCCTTCAAGTTATCTGCCCTTCCAAATACATGGTCTGAACTTGCAAAGTCAGAATAACTGAGCATTGACGAAGATCTAGAGGGTGGCTAACAAACTGCATCAATGGATACGGAGACAGGATATGGCCTCTAACTGTACACCAGTAGTGTGGTGGTACAAGAGACAGGTTTCTGATAAAGTTCTTCTTGCACTTTAAAAATGAGAGGACACTCAAGTTACTCCTTTGGGTTCCCCAGCTTTCAACACTGGGAGAATCCTTTATGGAGTCTCTAGGAACTTTTCTGAAAGGGGAAATTCTCTAAGGAATTTAAGATAGTTTGCACGGTTCATCAAGGAACGGTTTCATTCAGAACCATTTTAACCTGTGAGGTTCTTCAAGGAACTCTGAAGTCATTTTCATATTTACTGTGTATTGAAACTCCTACTACTACTGTATACTGTATAGGTGACTAACCCACAGAGCGAACACACAAAATCTGCCCCTGCAGCTGAAACAGTGGGAATGAGCTACCCTCATTACAAAACACACCCAGCATGAGAGCTCTTCATAAACTGCTAATGTATCACACTGTTAGTCATCTAGACCTTCATCCAATAGAGAGGGAGAGAGAGAGAGAGAGAGAGAGAGAGAGAGAGAGAGAGAAAGCTTAATCAATTAAATGTATTATTTGGAGATCATAAAATTCATCATGTTGGCTTTCTCTCTCTCTCTCTCTCTTCCATCGTCCCCTAAATCTTTCCATCTGTGTGCATCAGTAAACATGACCACTCTCCACATAAGTGTAAATGGCTTTTTCGGCTGTGTGTCTAAGTGTGTGTGTGTGTATGTGTGTGTGTGTGTGTGTGTGTGTGTGTATTTGAGCTTGTTCCAAGCTGTCAGAGGTTAATCAGATGCAAAGCACCCTCATCATGCCACAGGCTTCTCTAATCGCCACGGCGACAGGACAATGCAACCCCAATTAGGCACCCGCCGAACTGTTCCGGTGCTTACAGCACCGTGTTTGTGTGTGTGTGTGTGTGGTATGGGAAATATCATTCCCTCAGTGAGTGTATATTCTCTGTTCAGAAATCTGTAGCATTCTAATAAAATTATGGGGAAGATGTAACTGATCCAGTGATTGATGTATTGTTGATGGCGTGTTCTGTCAAAGGTGTTGAGCTGTGTGAACGAGGGTGTAATGGAGTGTGTATTGAAGGTGGTGTTTCTTTTGATGAGTCTGAGGGGGTCTGTTTCTGGGTGTGTGCAGGGACTGAGGTACCCTGGGTGATGGAATGATTCCAGATGTGTCTGGGATAAGTGAGAATAGAGAATCTTTTTAAGGATCTCAACACTTGTAACGTTTTTTTTTTAAATAAACTTACGCAGCTCTGCTTTGCACGTCAGATTAGTTATGTGGTTTGTGGACTTCAAGGACTTCAAAATTCTAAGCTTTTCCATGGGATTTGTGTAGTTTTTAAATGTGTTACTGATCCCCTTACTCCACTGTCATACAGAGGTATGAATTTAGTAACAGAATGTGCACAGGGGGATTGAATGGTTTTAATGGTCTTTTAAAAGTGTAATGAACTCTTTTTGTTTTTTCTACCAATGCATTTATTCTCCAAGCTGCTAGATGCATTGATTGGAGTCCAAGGTAACTGTATTCCATAATGTGCTGTAGTTCAATCCCTCTTGGAAACTCATGACTTTTTTGTTGATGATGTCTAATGCCCAATTCCAACCGTAATCCTCTATTACTTGTCGTAGGTCTTGTACTGTAAGAGCTAGCAGCACTTAATTGTTTAGTATAGTAGCACTACATTGTCAGCAGATACTGCCAATATAGGCACCCTAGTGACCTGTCATTGTTATAATTCTACACTTACTCATTGTGATTTTTCTATGCTGCTGAGTGTCATGTGCAATAAGAATATGAGTCCAGTGCATCATCATATGCTCGTGTGCAATATTTTCATTCACATCCCACTCACATTGCTGTTACACTGCTACATTGCCTATTTATTGTCTGTCTATTGTAGTGTCCTGTCATCTCTGGTACTCTGTCCAGTGATTATACCTATAGTGCAACACTCATCACTCCAGAAGGTTCACATAATGGCCACACTTCCTGTCTATTTACTGTTGTCTGTTGCAACCTGCACTCAACTGTTGCATGTTGTATGTTGCCATATGTTGCACCATGGTCCATGGTCCATGTAGAAACTCTCTCCATGTACATGTACACGGCTGCTGTTGACAATTAAGTAACCTTGAACCTCGAACCTTAAACATTTTATTTCTTTCTCACTTAATTACAAAGAAATTGGACGTTTTTAGAGTACTACTGAAGGACATGTTTTTCATTCTTGTTGAGGATCCTACAGTAGCTTTGTCTCGAGTGGTTATATTTGTGTGGTAGTAAAGGATTTGTTTTGTCATTTGAATGATTTCCTGTAACTCAATGAAATCTTACTCTCTGCAAGATCTAGCTTTTAGAGTTCTGCAGAACAAAATGTGACCTACAATTTGGAAACGGTTTATTTCTTTTGGAAGGTTTTCAAATGTGTCTTCCAAGCAAAAAAGGGAATTTAGAGAAGGTTTATTAAAATTGCATGTAAATTGTCATTTCCTAATAAGAATATGTTCATTTATATGAACATATATATATATATATGTGTGTGTGTGTGTGTGTGTGTGTGTGTGTGTGTGTGTGTGTGTGTGTGTAAATGATCTGTGTTGTCTTTTATATCACACAAGCATACCCATGTTTCTTGCAGAATAATATATCTATTATTTACACTATTTACAAGATAAGGATTTGTTCATTTTAAGCCAAATGCTGATTAGAATGAATAACCCTTGAATATGCCAAAACTAACTGAGAAGCCATTGGTAGATAATTACAGGCATTTCATTATTAGATCTACAAACCAGTTAATAAGAAAATATGATTACTGTTTTTCTAATATTAGGTAGCAGTAATGTAGTATAATGTATCTGTATGAAGTTAAACTATTTCAAAGCATGTTTTTTAAATCAATTAAACACAGATGAACTGTGGCTGTGGTGGCCGGCTGTTCTGAATTTGAAGAAGTTGGTAGTGAGGGGTGTGTAGTGCATTGGAGGTAGAGGCTTTAAACACTTCTCTGGGTTCTCTGGGTGTTCTATGCTGAAGGTCCTGTTTGATCTGTGTTGTTGTTTTACACTGTGTGTTGTAGAATGTAGGTCTGTTGCCATGTAAGACTTTATGCTTTTTGCAAACACTTTAACTCCTTTTTGGTTAAAGTGCTGTCAATCTTACAGGTGTGTGCAGAATCTATTTGAAGCACTAATTGTACATTTAAAATTGCTGCACAGTCTGTAGATGCCTGAGTTAATGCTATGTTGGGGTCTTAGTAATAAGGTGGAATTTGTAATTATAGCTGTGGGAAACTTCCTGCTGACTGTCGCAGGTGTATGTTTGAGTGCTTCAGGTATTTGTTCCAGTATGAATGACAATGTGCTGGACTCTTTCACAGTCCATATTTGGTAATGGATTTTGAAATGGTTGGAGTTTTGATTATTTTTTGTCAGGGAATATATGCTTCACATCCATGTATTTCCTATTGGAGTCACTCATAAAGACCTTTTGGTGTTTCTCCTGCATGGGGAGAGGTGTGTGCGTGCTATGGGAAGGTTTATCAGTGCTGTGGTAGTCAGTGTCTTTGTTGTATGGGTTTTTGGTACGGAAGGTTTGAGAAGGGTTTTAGAGAGATCAAGGGTTGCTGTAGGTGTAGAGGAGGGGTTGGTAAGAGTAAGAGGGTGAATTCAGAGGTGATGGGTGTTAGAGGGTGTGAGGGGTGTTAAGTGAGGCTCTCATTGGTTGGTAAAAGCTCCAGGCCTGATTGTGTTGCAGTATTTGGGCAAGTTGTGTGATTGTTGTGAGCTCCTCTGTCACTCTCCATAAAGCTAACTTCAGATACTGGTTGTCCACCTCAAGCGGTCTCATGGCCTGCTGCAGCTCTCAGATCTTTCTGCCGCTGTAAGAGAGAGAAGAGTTCTCCCGCTGGCTGGCTGTTGTTGTTTTTCTGTTGGAGGCAGGACACAGTCCTCTCTATAAAATCTTTAAATTCCTGTTTCAGAAAGGGCAGCCATTCTTTCAGTGGTTTGATGCTGCTGGCGAGTTTCGGCATGAGCTCCTGTTGTGGTATTGTAGGGTTTTCTGTGGAGCTGAAGCTTTTCAGTCTAGCGAGTGTCCATTAGAAGCACTGGGGTACATTGTTTCCATCTTCAGTTCATTCTCCCTGTGTTACCGGTTGGCTGTGTGTGTCACGGCTGTGAGCCAGTCGTTACTTTGTTATGAGTACTGGGCTGGAGCGGTACAGTTGTATCCACTCATGCTGTTTTAATTGCCAGGGCCCCGAGGCTGCGCTGCTTGTATTTCGGTCACAGTTGGAGTTAAACTCCCGTTTATTCTGAAACCGCATTGTTTTCTGATCTGCAAGATCACTCGAGTACATCATACATCACATTTCTCCATGTGAAATACCATAAAAGTTTTACTTCACGAGCTGTTTTTTTTTGCGGCCATTTGGACTGGTTACCATGACAACTCTCTCGCGCACTTTCTCTCCCTCCTCGTCTCTTTATTGCTCTCCCTCTCTCTGTGGCAAGGATTTTGAGGCACAGAGCAAATTGGGTTGGTCCTTTTAATTTGTCAAAAATGTCAGGAAGGAGTCGTCTACATTTCTCAAAAAACACACACACACACACACATACACACACACACACACACACACACACACACACACCCACCTCCCGTACTATCTCCCTCGGTCTGCTTGTCTCTTTCTCTGCTGCCAGTTCTGTGACCTTATAACAACACTCAGTGTTAACCTGGGCTGGGCGACATCAGGGAAATAACTCACATCACGTTATTTTAGTTTTGTTTTTTTTTACAGTAAATCCTTCAGAATATTGGCATCCAACACACACTTTAAACCAGTTAACATTGTGTCCATTCCCTGTCCACTCTGTTAAACTGTTGGTCTGAAGAGAAGGGATGTTTTCCTGTTTAATGGTTTGTTATGAGAATCCACTTTACATTCTCCTTAATTGCCGTAGTTCCCCTGTTGTTGGTGTAGTAACATCTTGACCCTTGTGCCCCTTGGTCCCCAGGATGATAAAAACATGAGTGTGCGATGCTTTGGGGATGTCCAGTTGTCCCAAAACGTCGAGTGAACACGAGGAATATGGAGACACACAAACCACAAACACACCATTTCACCAGTCAAAGGTTCACACACTCAAGGTTAAGGAGGTTGCCTGGACACTCAACTAAAAAAGAGAGCGAGAGTAGATCTGTGTAGGTGTGTGTCTGTGTGTGTGTGTGTGTGTGTGTGTGTTTGTGTATGTGTGTGTGTGTGAGTGTATGTGTATGTGAGTTAGGGAAAGAATATCACTTTACTCGGATGTGAGATCACTGTGTGTGTGTGTGTGTGTGTGTGTATGTGTGTGTGTCTTTAGAGCAACACTTAAAACAAATCTACTCTTGAGAACTTATTTACTGTCTTTATCACTCTCTACTTACTCTCTTTCTAACTTTCATTTACTCTCATCGTTCTTTCAGTTTACTCTTCCACTTTCTTTTTTCTCTCTACTTCTCATTTTCTGTCTCACTTTCTCTTTTCTACCCTCCCTCACACACTCACTCTACCTTTCACTTTGTATTTTCTTACTCTCACTCTATTTTTTCATTCTGTTTCTCTCATTTTCTCTCTCTCAAACACCTTTTTTTCACTCTCTCAACTCACTCTCCTTTTCACATTCTCTCTCTCTCGATCTCTCTCCTTCACATTCTCTTCCCACAGTCTCACGTACTCCCCCCGCCTCTCTTTCTCTCTCTCCCTCACACATGCACACGCACGTGCACACACACACACACACACACCATACTTTTTAAGATGTTATGATTGAAATTTTATTTCAGTATTGGTCTCACCAGTATAGCAGAATATATATTTTTGATTTATTCTGGTATCGGTCTCACCAGTCTAGCAATACAATACGGAGTGTTTATGTTTTACTGTACCTACCACTTTGGGCAGCAGGGCCTCAAGGGTCTCTTTAATGGCCCCCCGCAGATTGCTGGCGTCGATGATGGAAGCCAGCCGCAGCAGTGCATCCTGGAAGAAAGGCATAAACAAATCACTCACAGGAAGAAAGGTCAAAGGAAGGAGATTGGATAATGACAACTGTAACTCTGCCACTCTGCAAAATGCCATTCCATTACAATATCTCACATACACACACACACACACACACACACTTTCACTCATACTCAGCTGACCTCAGTTTTCTCATTAGATGTGTGGCAGGCCATTGACCTTTGCCCCTAGCCTTCTGTGCGACTCTGATATTGATTAAAACACGCGTAGCAAGTAATTGCATTAGAACAGGTTATTGAGTCGTTAAAGCAACGGCAACTAAATGAAAGCAAATGTCAACTGAGCTTAACGACAGAGAAGAATGGCACAGGGAGTGACATACACAGCCTGATGGACAGGATGCTGTCTGTCCATTCCTACAGAGGATGGTCAGATAGACAGATGTAACAAAAAGAAAGATGCATTTCAAAAGCAACAGATAGATGGATAGGTGCTAAAAGATCAAAAGAACGTCCAGAAACCATCAAGCTCATTTACACTCCGTCAAGAAAAATAGTTCTCCACTAGTGCTGTAGATGAATACAACTAGATGAAGTCACAACTTTAGCATGTCTACACTGAAAACATCAAAACTAAGAGAACCTGTCTGAGTTGACTTCATTTTAAATCAAATGAATGCATAAATATATAAAAAGCTGAGATAACAAGAAGGGCATATACTGTCAAGCCCCACTTGACAAAGCAAAGGTGTCTGGAACATTATGGCACCCAGCTTCACATTCTGCTTGCCAAGATGCCAGGCACAACAGGTTAAAAAAAAAAACAACAAGCAGTACAAGCAGTACAATTCATATTGGTGTAAAACATTTAAACTCAGTATCAGTAGCTCACAGCAGCTCAAAAACATCAACTGAAACTGAAACACCACAGTCCTCATATACATTGTCATGATGTAGTGAAAGTAAGACACTGAAGTCCTTGAGGTTTAAAAGGTCAAGTCTAAAATTCCAGAAAACTAGATAAACAGCAGTTTAATTCTCTTGAAATGTTCCTGTTTGGTCAGCAGAGTGTCTCCTCCACCAACCATGACTGCCTTCACATTGTCACTGACTTGACAGAAGCTGCTCAGCAAGCCTGTCATGAATAAATGAATAAAGCTTCACCTCAAAAGTGTATTTTGACTGCTGCTTCAGTCCCCTTCATTCATTCTCATACATATTTAATTTCAATGTCTTTATTGCTGACCATTCATCAGTTCTTATTTTATATTAAAACACTGGGTTCTATCAATGCAAATCCACCTCCTTTATGTTTGGAGAAATACATTACAGCTAGAAAGCTTAGAATGAACATTAAAAAAAATCAGGAAAGTGCAATTAGCTAAAGTGCAACACCAGTAACATGTAAGATGTAAAAATACTGTACAAAAAACAGAAAAAACAAGAATTAGGTATGTATCACTACCACTTTTGGTACCAATACCTGATTCACACAGTACCAATATAGTACCAATACCGATACTTACTCAATGTAACATAACGATCCCAAAAAGGGCCGTTAAATTTAGATTTTTATACCATTTGACTTAGAGGACTGTGTTAAAAGATATAAAAGACAGGATGTCACATAACTTTCTCTAGCTCAACACAGATAAAACAAAGGTCCTTATTCTAGAAACAAACTGTCTGGTCTAATGCTCTATCTTGCTGGTTCCTTAGCTTCTCCAATGACAGCTATAAAAAATCTTGGTGTCACTATGGATCCTGATCTTTTATTCGATGCACGTATAAGTACTGTTACAATAATATTGCTAAGTTAAGAAATCTCTCCATGATGCAGAACCATTAGTCCAAGCCTTTATTACCTCCAGACTCGATTATTGTACCAGCTTGCTGTCAGGCTGCTCCAATAAGAATCTAAATAAGCTTCAACTAGTCCAGAATGTGGCAGCTAGAGTCCTCACAGGAATTCAACCACATTAGTCCAATTTTATCAAGACTTAATTGGCATTCAGTTTGTAGTGTTGGCTCAGTGGACATTTATGTGAGCATGGGCTGAACACTTTGAGGGTTTTCTCCTTCTCCAGCCTTTTTTCCAAACAAACAGTCTGTATTACACCATGTGTGTCCCTGCTTGTTCCTTTCCACATGCAAGCCATGACAGATGACTGGAACTTTAACCCTGATGCACCTGGATTTCCCCCTTCCATCCAGAAACCGCTCGCAGAACTCAATCAGCGTCTAGACCAGTTGGGCCATGTCATGGGTGAGCTTCTAGCCTGTGTTCAAATACAGCCAGCTCCTTAACTGCCAGTGTCTGTCCCCTCGCAGCCCACACCACCCCTTGCTGCTACACGGTCTCCACACCATGCTTCACTGCCCAAATGGTATGTTGGAGATCCAGCTGGGTTTTGCAACTTTGCCTTAGTTTGTGAGCTCTCCTTTGAAGAGCTCCTATGGCTGTTTGATACCAAGTGGATCTCAGTGGTGATCCCGCAGGATGTAGGATTGGGCGGCAGCCATCTAGAAGGGTGGGGGCCTGGAAACAATGTCTTACATCATGTTCATGTACCACTTCCAGATGGCTTTTGACCACCTGGACCAGGGGCAGGCGAGCAGCAGTCATCTCCTTCATCGGGGCACCTGCTCAGTAAGTGACTATTCTATCTCCTTTTTGAATCCTAGCGGCAGACTGTGGCGGGAATGAGCTGGCACTAGTGAGTGTGTATCATAGGAGCCTACACCCAGACATTCAGATCCAACTCGCATGCAGGGATGAGTCTGGATGAAGTGATTCATCTTGCCACCGCACTGGACCACCACCTCCACAAGAAGAAACACCATGGCTCCCCTACTCACTTCCCTTGTCTGGCCAAACAAGCCAGTTTTGCTGCCAAATCATCTGCCTCCATGGCTGCCCATGCAACTAGGAGCTTCCTGTCTGTCAGTGGAGGAGCAATTGAAACAACAACCAAGGGGACTTTGCATTTACTGCAAAGGGGTGGGGCACTGGAGAACAGGTTATAGAATATTCAGGTGGTAGAAAAGGCTCGAAATTAGTTTGTTATGTCTGTTGATTTCAAAAATAGGCTTTGTGTGCTCTTTTAGATTTGGCAGGCAGCTTTTCTTCGCAGTTCTTAGTCATATCTCTTCAGCTCCCTGTTCGTCCCTTGGCCAGCATTTTAGGATTTTTTAGGATTACCACAGTTGTATTCTCCATCATTAACTGTAATAAAAATACAATAGAGTCCTGGTGCAGCTGGTGGCCGAGGGGTCAGGGATCTGTCCCTGCAATCAGATCTGTCCCTGCAATCAGGTACTCTTGAGCAAGATACTGTCCCCACACACTGCTCACCATCTCAGTATGTCTCCCACATGCAAGTTTTAGTGCCACTAGGGCAACCCGCCTCTCTTCTCAAAGGCCCTGGAACCGGGGGCTCATTGAGTACCCACACCTGCCCTGGTTGACCCTGCAGGACAACCATTTACACCAAACTCAACCGGTGGTGAGTGTACAACCTGGTGCAGATTCAAGCAGGGATGAGTGAAGTCTTCCAAGTTTTCATTAATGACATATTACATGGGGTTACAAAAGGGTTTTGCAACATGCCACCCAGACATTAATCAAACTCTCCATATACTTACTCGCAGATACTGCTGGCCCACCAATACATATAACCAAAGCATATAATTCCATTTTCTACTGCTCTATATGTGCCACAACTAAGAGCCCCCGTACCCTGCCCACCGTGAAACAGTTTGTGTCTTTAGTGTGGAGGGCGTTCGTGACCAAACTGGGAGCCACAGTCAGCCTGACCTCTGTGTTACATGTTTCCCAGGCCAGTGGTCCTGAGGCAGCTAGACAGAGGCAACACTGTCCCCACTCTTCCTGCAGCCATCGAGGTGGAGGGTGCTCCAGCTTACAGAGTCTGTAAGCTCTGAGACTCTTGGCTCTCGCAGGATCGCATCCAGTACCTGGTGGACTAGAAGGGCTATGGCCCCCATTAGGCTTCCCCTCTATTTAAGCCAGCTCACCTGGAAGCCAATGGTCCGGTCACTGTCATCCCTGAAGTAAGTCCCTGAATGTGAATTATGCCTTCACAATGACAGTGGGGGAAAACTGAAAGCTGCTTTAGCTATTCAGCTCAAGGAGCCAACTTTAGCATTTTTTTACACTGTTTTTACACTGCTCGTCTTTATAGACTATCAATGCAAAGGTTAGATTAGGAAGAATCTGAACTGGTATTTAGACCCCTATAGCATTTTAGGGATTTTAAAAAGACCTTGAAAAGTACCATGAAAATGGGAAATATTCCCCCGAGATCTTGGTAATATCTGTTGGTGACACAATACTGTATTTAAGGGCCAGTTCTGGTGCCAATCTGGCTTTGTATTGGTGCTAGCTGTCATCTAAAATCACTTTGTCATCTCTGTCATTTATAAGAAATTTCAAAAGATAGAGAAAGCTGTTGTCATTTCTTTTCACTCTTTTCCAGCCCCCTCCCTCTTCCTTTTGATTTTATTTTTTTTTTAAAAGATGTCTTCCAAGTGATTGACGCTGTATATGCTGTCCACACATATCTTCATGCACACTATACCCACACATTCCTGCTCTTTCTCTCTCTCTCTCACTTCACCAACCACTCAAGGAACCTATGAGAATGCACAGTGGGATTCAATCCCGCTGCATTGATCCTATTTTCAATTTACTGAAGCAAAATTGACTGAGAACCTTTTAAAAGGCACAACACTCACACCACTTTCTCACACACACACACACACACACACACATACACGCATGTCTTGTCTCGTTCCCCCAAGGTGTCATTGTGCTGGTCTTTGTCAGCCGTTTTGGGGCCAAAAGGCATAAAAAAGTCTCAAGGAGTGCTGTGTTCCCGTTAGAGCCGCAGGGGAACTTCGAAGCACATCATTCTGCCTAGGAGCCATCAATGCCAAAGAACGTAAGCGGGAGAATTGCCAGTGGGCTGGTAGGATTTAGGCCCAGGTTGCTGTTCGGCAACAGCATTGCATTTATAAAATATGTCTCGCTGCAGCTGAGTCGGCTTTTCTTTCCCACACGTATGCAACACAAACAATCAAATTTTTTTTTATAGATAACGTTTATAAGTTAACTAGTAGCCCCTTCCACAAATGGTGCAGTTTGCAAGTTAGAGGGCATATGCAATAGGAAATTGAATTTTCCTATCTTTTTTAAATAAGAGAATGCAATATAGTAAGTAAACACTGAGAGAGATTCAAAACGTTCTGTTGACTTCCCAGTCCATTCAGTACAGGAAACAAACAGCCTGTTTTTAACAGAATTACAAGTATTTGCTAATTCATTCTACAGTAGATTAGGATGTATTACTCAATAACTGCTATCAATTATTCAACCACCACCATGAATTATTTAGTAACTACTAGGAATTATGAGTGGACTACTTTGACTTATTCAGTAAATACAATTAATGATTAAATACTAGGAATTATTTGATGTTTACAATACATTCTTAAATTGATTAGCTACTCTGAATTACTAATGAACTACTAGGGATTATAAATAAACTATTAGGAATAATGTATAATGTACTATGATTAGAAAAATTAACTACTAGGAATTATATGCAACTATTATGACTTATTCAGCAACTACTATGAATTCCTCGGCAAGTACTATACTTTATTAAGTAACTACTATGAATTATTAATGAACTACTGTGAATAATTAATGGGGTGTTCGGAATTGTTCAGTAGCTACTATGAATTACTCAGTAGGTGCTATAAATTATTCAAAAACGACAATAAATTATTTATTACCTACTATGAATTATTAATGAACTACTAGGGTTTATTCAGTAATGCCTAGGAATTATTAATGACTAGCAATCATTAATTAATTAAAAATTAACTACTATAAATCCTAAATTAACTATTAGAAATTATTCAGTAGCTACTATGAGCTGTTCAATAGGTACTATAAAGTATTCAATAACTACTATAAATTATTTACTAACTACTAGAAGTGATTAATGAACTACTATGAATTATTCTGTAACTACTAGGAGTTATTCATGAACTACGATGAATTATTACTATTATTTATGCATGAACTAATACCATTATAAATAAACTACTAGGAATGACACTGAAATACTATGAATTATTCAGAAACAACTATAAATTGTTATTACTAGTATGAATTATTAATGAACTATTAGGAATTTTTCAGTAGCCACTCTGAATTATTCGTATATTCACAGAAATAGCGAACGAGAATTTTTCAGTAATTACTATGAAAACTATAAAACCTGGAGTGTACTAAAAGTTGGAATAGTGCTTCGTATGTATAAAATGAAGTTGTTAAATTAAATATACAAAAGTCTAATGAAAACGTAATAATGATACTTAACAATGATAAATGATTTTATTAGCATTATCAGGGCACTATGAATTATTCAGTCACTGCTCTGATCCGTTTTATGCAGTGTGTTTCTGCCAAGGAACTAATATCACAGTCTAGAAGGTACAGGCCGATATTCAGGCTTTTACTGGTATACTTTAGTGATATGCTAATAAAATATGAATGCAACAAACTGAAGCATGTATGTGCATGTATGTGTGTGTGTGTGTGTGTGTGTGTGTGTGTGTGTGTGTGTGTGTGAGTGTGTGTGAGTGGTAAGACAAAGCAGAGTAAGAAAGACATGGAGTGAGAGACAAAGTCATCAGAGATTAAAGCAAATGAAGATGGACAGAAAAGAGGGAAATTAATGCTAATATCGCAAGCAGAGGATATCCACACACACACACACACACACACACACACACACACACACACACACACACACAAACACACACACACACACACAAA
>JBBPCX010000214.1:0-18773 GCA_037974365.1 Hydrocynus forskahlii
GACTCTGTAAAGCTGCTTTGTGACAACCTGGTTGTAAAAAGCGCTATATAAATAAAACTGAATTGAATTGAATTGACAGTCGCTCTGGGCCACCATATTTGGGGTTCTTCATAAAGATTCTGGCACAGCTGTACATCCATGACTCCCAGAAAGATCCAGTTTCTTCATTCCATAACAATACATGCCCAGCCTCGACATCTGTTGATCTTCTTTTTATTCATAACATTTACAACGTAGGCAAATGAGTATTAGGGATCTTGCCCAAGGATACAAATTGCTTTGCCTGGATGGGGTTATCAACTGCACTTTTCAGACACTGCAATCTATCTTGAATCCTTCAAAAACCCTAAGATGATTACATTATCTATGATTCCAACTTCTTCAATAGGCGGTCTTATGTGAACATGAGGGTTTGGGTAAACTGCTAGTGAGTGGACTGGCATGACTCGAGAGCATCAGCTTGTTTCAGAATTTCCTACACTTTACGCCAGGGCCCACTGATCTGTCCTTGGGCAAGACTCCTAATGCTGCATTTGTCTACCTCTGTAATTTATCATTTGGAGAAGATTAATCTGGTGTGCCATCACGCATGTACATGTAATATGAAAGTTATTTTGCAGGCAAAGTCTTGAGGAAAGAGAAACCCACTTTGTTAGGACCCTATCACACAATGCTAGTGACGCTGGGTGGGTGAAGGCTAGCATGTGCTCCCTTGTTTCCGATCACATACTTCAACATGCTTTAAGGAGAAAACCAACTGCCAGTTACATCAGCTAAAAGACACTTGCACTGGCTAGCATCATGTGATGGAGGGAGGGGCAGGACCAGCATACCTACCAAGAGAGTGAGGAAAAAGGTATACAGGATGGTGATGATGTCTAGAAATTTATAATTAAAAAACAAGAACAAGTGGGAAAGGGTGTTCTGGTAGCTTTATTTCAATCTAACTAGTGATTGTTGAAGACATGTACATAATATTCATATTGAACAGAAGGACAACAAATTTATACTCACTGTTTACATGTACTGAATTTGGGGGTTGCCAAAATTGTAAGCAGCTTCTACATGCAGAATCAGATATAATTGTTTTAAAGAGCGATCATTTATATCAAATACATGTCATTACGTAAGACAAAAATATACACATATGATGTACTGACATATCAGACCGTTGATACAGACCCTGCTCACTCTGCTCCTTCCCTCTGGATGAACTTTATACAAAGGGGGTATGTAGCAACCAGTCAAATTGTGGGTGTTTTCCATTCAAAATCCCATTTAAGGATGCTGTGAGGCAAAAACTATTGCTCTGTATCTGACTGTTTTGGCGACGGCCACTACGCAGTCGGTGAGGGCAGATTTTAAAAATTAAACCTAAAACAAAAACAGAAATCCCACCCCGAAACAAGCCCAGGTCTTAACTATGCCCAGATTATCATTTAAAAATATTAGCACTGATGGTTTGACAATCCTGAAAGTTGGGAAATTGCAGCCCCTTCATCCTCACATTGTCTCTCCAACAACTTAATCCTTAAATTATTTGTATGAATGTTTTATTTTGTTTATCTCTTGCTTACGTCTTCTGATCTCCATGAGAACATGTTCCATAAAAACGTCCCGCTTGTGGCCTTGCCCATTCTTAAGTAGCGTTGTTGAAATCCATCTAATTCAATCAACCCTCTTCACGCTCCTACTCTCCACTGATATTCGCCCTGGGAAGGTACCAAAGAGAAGAAATCTGTCTTTTGTTGCAGATCTTTTATTTGTAACCTTGAGCAACATGCTTCCTAATAGCCAGGAAAAGGGATGAAGTTGAATGGGAAACCACAGCCTTTTCTAAATTTTCCAAGTTGGTTGGTGTGAACATGGAACCCTTAGGTTCTGCAATGATGATGTACTATTCTGATCGTATTCATTTTACATGGGGAGGTAGAAGATGTCCAACCACTTCATGTCATTTTCTTAAATTGTGTACGTACTTAAGTGAAATTCTGATGTCCTCTCGAGTTAAAGCTAAAACGTAAAGTACAAAAATCTCAGCTTTAATGTGTTTAATATGTTTGCATATGAATAACGGATTAGAAACCAAAAATCTTTTCATAAATCAATGCAGAGATAAATACTGCGAGAAGGAAATGATGTAACAGAGGTAGAAGTCTGTAAAAGCTGTGTTAAGTTTGGGTTGACCATGAGGAACATGACTGAAACAGCTTTCTCTTTGAGTTTGGCTGGCTGGTCATTCGACCGGGTTGACAGGAACGCGGAGGATTTAAATCCGAGGAGAAACCTTGAGCCGGTACGGCTTGGGCTTCATGGTCAGACCAAAAGAGGAGCCAAGGTCGAGCTCCTGACCAGGAGCACTCTCGATGTGCAGACGGTGGAGGATGGTTGCCAAGAACACAAACATCTCCAGGCGAGCGAAAGTATCTCCGAGGCAGCGGCGCTTGCCCATACCGAAGATCATCACCTTTTCGGCCAAGTCTTTGTTAAGCTGGGTGGACTGGTTGAGAAAACGCTCTGGACGGAACAACTCTGGGTCGCCCCAGATGTCCCTTCAGGAAAGAGAAGCTGGATTATTTTGAGGACAAAATATAAAATGGCAAAAACTGAATACAGAACATAGGCCACTCAAGGTCTTTTCACCACTTTTAAGGGGTGATGTTGGGTCTAAAATTACTGCAGAGCCCTTATTAACCCTTTGTTTGCCAGGAAAATTACATGCATTTCTCTATGATTCTCAAACTTCCATTTGTCTAGCATGCCAACTGCACCAACATGGGTTTTTTTTTCCAGATCAGGTGTAGTCCACCCAGATCTCGAGACTTCTCGTGTAGCCATCACTACATAAAATCTATTCAAAAATGTGTTGCGATCACGCTTTAAGGCTTTTTTCATGCTAGGACAACGCTTCACTACCCTATGTACTTTAATGTGCACTACGTAACACTGCCAGTATCAGCGCTAACTGGTGATGGTTAGGGTCAGGGTTAGGGTTAAGGTTACGGTTATGGTTAAAGTTAGGGTTCGGGACTTTCCCTGTCTCACGGCATTTCCTGTTTCAACCGCTTTGCTCCTACTGTTAGCGCCGTTACTGGTGGTGTTACGCAGTGCACATTAAAATACATAGTGAAGCGTTGTCCTAGCACGAAAAAAGGCCTAAAGCGTGATCGCAGCACGTTTTTGAATAGATTGTATGTCGTGATGGCTTCACGAAAACTCGTGAGATCAGGCTCGTTTAGTCACTCACAATTCACAAGGTGACTGTGGCCTAATGCACAGCTTGGAGTGGCTTATTCCGTTCATAAAATGGAACAAGTTCAATTGATAATTTGCTTCATAATAACAATAATCAAATGACAAGTCTGCCAACTAATGTAACTATTAATTAAAACTGTCAAGTGACATAAAGGTCTTAAAACGTAGCTCATTAATTTGGAACCAATTAATTTTTGTCTAAATCCTTGTCTATTTCATTTTGGACCATTTCTAGTGACACACTCCTCATGAATCATAATGTATATTATAAAAAAGCCAAATAATTCATACACATACTTTGACTCCTTATATCTGATTATCCATCAAATCATAAAAAATGTAGTGATAACTTCTCCTTTTTATGCCATTTTTGTGACTTTGACAGCTGAGCCACTTCTACATACAGTAATGTGTCTATATTTCTTTCATTTAATGTATTACTTATTTAGAAAGTGTTTACCATAGCATGAAATGTTAATTTTATTTTTGACCTTACATACATATAAGTGGACAAAGATCTCCAACAAGAACATCACTTAGGGCCCTAAAATATTTAGAAATGGCACTGACTTACATGTTTACTGGCTCTAGGGCTGTTTCGCCAATGCTACATTAACAGTATGTATGTATGTATGTATTATTACTATTATAATTATCATTATCATTATAAGTAGTAGTATTTTTTATTACCATGACTACTACTACTACAGAATGTGAAATACAAAAAAACAATGTGTTACATACTTGTCATGGTTAACTTGATACTGGTTGATAAACACACACGTGTCTTTGGGAATGAAGTATCCATTGAGCGTGATATTTTCTGTAGTGCTGTATGACATCAAAGAGAAAAGAAGAGAGGAAAGAAATAATTATGGACATATCTGTGCGTATTTAAAGCTACAAAAGAGAAATATCCTAGATCAGCCACCATGGATTTCATACATGGCTTCCTCTCCCCGTTAGCTTGTTTGTTTTAATGAATGCAACTGAACCGTGTTAACATAGCAGTAAATCTCTACTTCTGGGGTGGTGGTGGCCTAGTGGGTAGGATACTTGCCCCTGGACCAAGAGGTCATGGGTTCGAATCCTACCTTCAGCACACCACACCATCTTGCTGGCTTCCTCAGCAAGACCTTTAAATGCCCCCTGTAGTTAGAGAATGGAAGTTGCTTTGGATAAAAGCGTATGATAAATGCCGTAAATGTAAATGTAAATCAATAAACCTGGACCTATGGTTCTGTTGTTGGTTAGGAGAACTAACCAATCAATAACTCATAGCTAATAACACGTACCGATAGCTACCCGCACAGACACGTAAGGACATACTTTCCACCCCTGCTAGTACTGACTGCAGACTGTGTGAAGACGGAGCTAAACAATTAGCCTAAATGGAGAATGACCCCAGGGGGCACTACATGTAAGACATCACAAGCCACTTTACATGCAATCCCACACAAACTGTTTGAATCTGAAGCCTGGGCTAGGGGTAAATCAGCCCTATCTTTGCTGGTTCTTGATGTGTAGTTCTTAAGTTTTGTTCTTCAACCTTATTTTGAAGCTTTTTTTGACTCTGAAAAAGATTTACCAGAGGAGCACTGGGATAGGCTCCTGCACTTCAGCGTGACTCTGGTTTGGATAAGCAGCTCAGGAAATAGATAGATGGGTAAATGGGCAAGCTTAGCCCTACTGGCCTGTTCAACTAGTATTTTGTTTGAAAATGCCTTCAAATGTGTGAAGCAGTTCTTAGTTCTTACCAATGAGGGATGGTGAACGGCATGTAGGATGCATGGCGAAACACTTCATGTAAGAAGGCCTCTGTGTATGGCATTTTCGGCTTGTCCTCGAATCGGGGAAGCCTGTTCAAGCCAACCTGGTCATCTAAGTACAGAATAAACACCATGTCAAGATACTCTTAGCATATAAAAATTTGTTTCTTCTGAGGAATATTTCAGAGCTTTAAGAATGGCCCAGTTCCCTCTCTGTGTGAAGCTTTTAGGGACCAATACTAAAACATACTGACAAATATTCTGTCGTTGATTTTTCATTTACCTTTTTGAAGCAGCTCCAGTCAGTTCATTACTTAAACTATAGGGGTGAGCAGTTTACCTATAGTGAGCAGGTAGAAGAACAGCTATGGCTGAAAGCTTGAAAAGAAGTAAAGTCTGGGACAAAAGTGTGACGTAGCTTTGGCATAATGTTCCTCTTGACTAGCTGTAAAGAAAACACATCCTGGTGTGTATAATGAAGCAGCAGAGCAGGCAGTTTTCCCTCCACACTGCTGTTCTGACTAACTGAACGACAGCGCCACTTTGGTAAACCACAGTTCTGCTTCCAAAATCAACTGAACATCTGGCAGCTCATCCTCACACTGTTATACACATTAACTAGCCTCATAAAACTGGATAATTAGCTTGAAATACAACTCTTCACATTTACAGACTACATTAAAGCCATCTGACTATTTGACCATCTGATTATTTGACCATTTTTAATGCAAATATTTGACTATCAAAATAAACCCTTCCTACAGCCCTGCCTATAACCTTATTCCCAGCTGAGATTAAAATGTGGGGGCTCCTGTCAAGGTTCTGGGGTTCTGGGGTACACATACCCACACACCCACGCGCAAACACACACACACACACAAACTGAAGGCCCATACTTAACTCCAACTGAAAGCCATGGTTTCCTTACATCTCAGGCTGAATTGCAACCAAATGTTAAGACCACACACAGGAAAAGACCCGCATTACGGAATATCGTGTTAATCACTCCTAAGCATATGTCATACATTCCGTAAACAGGGATTTCAGAGCAAAGCAGCAGCCAGTTCGAATGATATCAGACTGAACATGGACGGTTTTCCAGTTTTAGTCACGTGACCGACCTTGTGACTGCTGCCTGTGGCTGGCTAATGTCTACAAGATGTGTCTTGGATCATCCGAACGGGATGTAGTGTCCTGTGTTTTTACCAATCTCCTGGCAGATTCGGCCCCGGATGGGAGGGAACTTGATGAGATACAGCAGACTCCACTGCAGGCCAGCAATAATGGTGTCGAACCCTGAAAGAGCAAAAAAAAAAAAACACTTATCATAACAGCCCACCATTGTTCTCAGCTAACACAGCTCAAGGGTCTGTCTTTTATTAATATAGTTACAAATTTACACTTCACCCTGGCCCTGCAGTAAGAAAAGCACAGGGGTGGGATATTTATTTAAAATGATTTTAAAAATTCATTTTGCTGTGTTTTTTCTGTCATTATTTTGGCTCGAACCTTCTTGATGCAGAATTCAAATCAAATGAAAGTGTACTTTTTATGTAACTCTTATGCAACAGGAAATGCTATTTTTCTTCAATTTGAATAATTAACCATTATTAATCACACAGTTGGTGTAGTTAATTACAATTAATTGTCCTTGTCTTATTGCACAGATCTGAACCTTTTTTCATTTAAAAAGCATAGCATTTTGTGATACATATGTAAAAGTGCCCTGGCCACATGGCATGTTTGGAATAACAGATCTTCTACAGGGAGCACATTTTAATACACAGTTACTATATTGGCTGAATTTAACAATGGTAAAAATTAATACATTAAACCTAAAATGTGGCAAACCACTTTCTTTTAATAGAAATTGCAAACATTAAAATGTGCAAAAAAGGCCATATATCTCCCTGACAATGCCTCAAAAAATATAGTTTGTTCATATGTACAGCCAATGTTTCAAAATGCTCCTTGATTGAAGAGTCTTGGTCTTGCTCAGGTTTGTACAGCTTTTAGATCCCTGTTACAGAAGAGCTCTGATTGTCTAAGGAAAGACCTATTGGAAAAATATTAATGAGCAGCAAACTGACAAAAAGCAACAGCAAATTGTAAAGATCCAGTTTCCCTGAGGAGTCGCTTTTGTTAGTTTGCTGCTTGTTTATTTTTCCTGTGAATGCTACTAACACAGTAAAGTAGCATAATATGACTACAGTCATGAATTCTGTCATTCTGTCAATCTGTCATACAGACTGAATTGCTGTAGATGACTGAACTATTTAAGCTAGAAAAATTAAACGATGTATAAATAATACAAATCTATAACATTAAAGCATTATTACCATTAATTAACCAGTCCCAGTAATTACATATAAGTACATATTTAGTACGTAAATAAGCTATGCTTACACTCTTTTGAAAATATTTAAAGTCAGAATGTGAGGACTCAAGGGGGAAAAGATGCCATACTACTTCAAAACCTCAAGCCCCTCCTGACTCTCTTCAGCAAATCGGCACATTGAAACAAGTGGTCTGGGGCTCATCACACAAAAACGTTAAGCAGTCTTTAACGAACTGGCAATACTCAGAAACATAAACTAACACAGGAATGGATGTTGCAAGCCAATGTGCAAAGGATACAAAACGTGAGATTCAGAGAATCCATCTTTAGTTCGAGCCTATTGGCCTGTGGAATGAAGCCAGGAAAAGCATCTGGAGCTAAATCCAATGTGAACTTTCTTTTTTTTTCCAGGAAAAGTATCTTGCAGAGATGTGCCCCCAAAGAGAAAACCTCTTGGGTGTCTTATGAAAGTGTGATAATAGCAATGATTGCATAGCTACACATGGTTTTGCCTACTGTTTATTTGACTGTATGGCCGAAAATGAATTTGCCCCTTACCCCATATGTAGTCAGTGAGCCAAGATATGGTTCATTATCACTGTAGCCACTGTGGCTAATGTAGCTAACGAGATATGGCTTATACTCCACCAATTGGTACTAACATACCACAAACTGCCTCGAGTCTTATATAGACTTGCTGGTAACACTGTACTGAAGGGCAACATTCGTACAGCAACATAAGCTTTTCATGTTTATTGATATAAACCTGCATCGGTGGTTCATAAAAGCATAATTTGTAAAATAGGCTAGTCTTTGATTTTCCTTGGCATGGGTCTTAGCTAGATATAGCTGCTACTCATTACAAAACCAAAAAATACCTTAATTTTGACCTTAATTTCCCATACAGGTAGTTATAACAAATTAAGGGAAAAAGTGCACAGATTAAGTCTGATTAAGGCATAAAACTACTGAATTTTCCCCCTATTTTTTCAAATTTGATCCTTAAATAATAGGACTTCCTGAATTAACGCCTTAAATTTAGGATAAAGGGGTTTCACACTCATGCCTTAAATCTAGGTATAATTAAGGGGTCAGTTTCACAAATGAATGGCCACTTAATTCAAATGAAGAGTTTTTGTGTATTTCAGGGGTACATTAAGGTAGGGTTAAGCACATTTTAAGTACATTGTGATTCGTAGTGAAACATTTAGGGGACAGCAGTTCAGCTTTGGCTGAAAGCCTGAAAAGAAGTAAAGTCTGGGAGCGAAATACGTCACACATATGTGCTCTTGACTAGCTATACAAAGGCATTTTCCAATTTTCCAGTGTCATTTGTCACTGAGGCTTATCTTTTATTTTCCTTGGCATAACTCTTAGCTAACTATACCCACTGGCCTTCTTCTTGGCCTAGTTTGTTTTAAGCATTAGCAATAAAAGAGAAGATTCTGCCCAAGGATCTCATCTCACCTGCACCAAAAATATCGATGACACTGTGTATGATCTGTGAGTCAGTGAGGATGGCTCGGCCTTCTTCCTCCTGCCGGTCCTCACACAGTGCTATCAGGGCATCAGTGATGTCACGGATGCAGTTCTGCACAAACACAACCCAGCAGGGACTCAGTCTTCTGGAAGTCAGCAGCAAAAGCCTTTGGGTGACTGCTAGTTATGAATGAGCATAAATGTTTTAAGACCTGGTGTCCTCCAAGGTCTACAGCTGTTACAGCTACAAATTAGATTTGCATTACACAGTTGCTTAAATGCAATTACTATAGACTGTCAAGTAATTAAATCATTAATTCATTTGTCTTATGCATTATACATATAAAATTGAATATATTATATTAATTTGTTATTTGTTATATATATATATATATATATATATATATATATAGCAACACCACAGCAAATATTTGTTTTTTCGCTTATATAAGAAAAAACAAATCCTATGAGTTCCTTTTACACTGCTAACATGAACAAAAAATATTTCATATGCAGAACATTCATTAATACCCTAAAAGATTTCCCATTTAGGGATGTAAATGCATGTGCCTTCCACAACACTGACTATGGCAAATTAAACCAATGCGTGTGAATGTTGTGCACAGACACAAAGATCCACTTTATCAGCGCTGGGAGAGGGACACATGGCTCTGGCTTGAAACCAGAGGACATACTGATCCTACTGAAAATATAGAGCCATTAAAGTTCTAGATAGTGTGAGCAATGTGGTTAGCTGCTGTAGAATAGAATGGCATCAGATAAATATTTACACGGTGACGTTTATTGTAATTCAAAACACCGAATACAGGTTTGGTTCCTGTTTCAATTTGATGAAAGACTGATTGAGTAAAACCATGTTTCTGATGGTAAGCACTAATGATACCGGGAACACATAAAATCACTATTTACTGTATAATGTTATTTGTATTTACTCTTCATAGTTTTATGTCATATATGTAGTAATATTAATGAAAAAAACACACACTGCTCATTTACACAATTTAAATATTGTTTGTGCAGGTGCCTAAGACTTTTGTTTGGATTTAGCACATTTTCATCTTGTTGATTTCTATGACAATGCTAGCTACCTAATGTGATATTCCAGGTGGTTACTAGGTAAGGTTCACAACATTGTGCAATGGAACAATTCATTCTATTTACTGCATTTGTCGGCAGATGTGTACATATTAAATATTAATTTTATTGCCATAATGAATCTTGGCATCAGTACACCATTCCCATACCCCTACATTGGTTGAGGTTAACGATAATAAACTGGACATCCACTGCAATATAGAACCAGACCTAAGGGACATTTAAAAATTAAATGTGTTGGGACAGTAATTATTTTGGCAAAATTATCTGAGACATACACACAATACAAGGTGGCCAGATAATGATCTCCTTGCTAATGCCCCTACAACCACAATCCTTTTGATGAAAAACACTTACCACTGACTCAACAGAGTTCATCCATTCTTAACAGCACAAGAATTCAAGTGTGTGTGAATTCAACCACTGTGGTACAGATGGACCTCGCTTAACTGCTTCCAGCTCCGAGACTAATCTACTATTTACCCCTGGTTCTTAATTAAATTTCCCAATCTTAATCACATCTGGAACGATGGAGTCTAAACCAGTGTAATATATGGGCCGGGCAATCATCTCCAAGTTCGTTCTCAGTACAGCATGAAAGCATGTGCTGTGGAGCTACAGTCCTTTTATTGTAGAATGAGTTTGATACAAAGTCATATGAAATCATGGATTTTGCTTGTTTTCCAACTATGCTCTAGAAACAAATGCAAAAACAGCTGTAGGAGGCTAATGGGTACATCTTTATTTTAATCTAACACCGACCATTTTACACATGTATATATTTTAATGTTTGTTTTTTATTTTTGAGCTTGTCTGAAAGGTGGTATGTCAACACAGTGCGGAGTTCTAGTCCTAACTAAAGATGTCACAATTAACCGGTTTCATGATTAACCATGATTTAATTAATCATAAAGGCTCCTCAAAACCATGATTCTGCTGGCGCTCTTAAAAAAGCAGATTATGACAGTGCCATCAACAGATTGGCAGGACTGAAATGAAACAAAAATGTTTCAGCAGGGGTGCACTTGTGTTAGAAACACACAGACTGTACAATCAACAGCTCACTTGACCACACTTAACAATGGCAGAGGAAATGACCAACCCGATCTCACAAGTTTTCGTGCAGCCATCATTTAATCAAAATACGTGCTCTGATCACGATTTAGGGCTTTTTTTCGTGCTAGGACAGCGCTTAACTTTTTTGTGCTAGGATAACGCTTCACTACCGTAAGTATTTTCATGCGCACTGCGTTTAGTCACCAGTATCTGCGCTAACTGGTGACTCTTACGGTTAGGTTAAGGTTAAGGTTAGGGTTAGGGTTAGGTTAAGGTTAGGGTTAGGATTAGGGTTAGGGTTAGGTTAAGGTTAAGGTTAAGGCTAGGGTTAGGTTAAGGTTAGGGTTAGGTTAAGGTTAAGGTTAGGGTTAGGGTTAGGGTTAGGTTAAGGTAAGGAATCAACTCATTATTTCTCTCCTACTGTCCAGGTAGTGAAGCGTTGTCCTAGCACGAAAAAGTGAAGCATTATCCTAGCACAAAAAAAATCATGATTGGGGCGTATTTTGATTAAATTGTATTTCGTGATGGCTGCATGAAAAATTGTGAGATGGCAATGCTTCCAAAAGTGTCCAGAAAGTACCATTGCATCCCTGCAACTAAGAAGTTAGGTAATATGTAAGCTTAATTTTAATTCTAAAGAAATATCCTTTTTTTGGTTTTCAGTATGATGCATCACTGTTTACATTATTATTTATTTTTCATAAGGCGGTATCCATTTGTTTATATTCCATTTATGCACTGCATTACTTCTTTATGGTAAATAAAAAGTAAAAATCTCTAAAGAATGTGATTGTCTACATTGTGAAATGAATACATGCAAGATAATCGTGAAACTGTGATTATTTCCCAGACGATAATCATGCCATCAAAATCTGTGATCGTGACATCCCTAGTCCTAACCCTGCTAATTAGTTTCCTCGGAAGACCTTGAATGGGCAGATCAGATGATCAGATGCGTTGGGCTGAAACAATCATTTGACAATATTTTGGCCATCAAATGTAGGCATTTTCATTTTCAGGACTACCTTATCGAAAGTGAGGAGATGTTCCTTGATGTTTTCCTCCATGAAGCTGTTCATCCTCCAGATGTACCGCACCAGTTTGCGGAGGGATGGACTTGGCAGGTAGCGGAAGATGGGGAAGAAGTCAGCCAGATTTCCTGATGCAAAGATGCGCAACACCTCTTTGTTAATGTTCACAATGGTGAGGAACTGCTCGTCGTCGTGGCTATAGCGCTTGCCAAAGCAGAGTGCACATGCCACATTAGCCACAGAGGTGACCAGCAGAGCAGCTGGGTCCAGTCCGGCATCCCCAGCTTCCATCCCCTGCTCCCGCAGGGCCTCCACCATCTCTAGTGCCTCTGCACAGATCCGCTCCTCCAGCAGGCAGGAGGCGCTGGAGTTCTGTGCTTTGGCTTGCGAGAACGTCCTCAGGGCGTTCTTGCAGATCTTCTTGTGGCGTGCCCAGGCTTCACCATACTTCTCGCTGAAGGTCATGCTGGTGCCGTCGGCCACCGCCGAGAAGGTGAAGAGCTCCGGACGGCCCGCAAAGGCCTCGCCCTGCTGGACCAGTGCCTGCCGGATGGTGGAGTGACCACTCAGCACCACCACTGCCAGGGAGCCCATCCTCATCCGGAAAACATCCCCGTAGCGAGCCCTCAGGCTGGTGAGGGACAGATGCAGCTGCTCCCCTGTCTGGAAGAGGTTGCCCACCACAGGCCAGGGACTGGGGCCTGGGGGCAGGTTGGAGGGCGAGGTTCTCTGCTGGCGAATGTTGAGCACCAGAAGAAACAGTGTGAAGATGCAGAGGAAGACAGTGATATCAGACATCACCAAGCTCACTTCTGGGTCTGAAAGCATCTTCTGTTGCAGAAGAGGGGGGGGGGGAGTGATGGAGAGATTAACTTGATTATTAAATTGAGTAAATTTTTAACGGACAGCACCGAATAATTGTAGTGCACCCTCAACAAAGTTGAACACAGTGAAAAAAAAGGCAATAAGAATAGATTAGAGAGCAAATAGAATAGAATAGAACAGAATAGAATACATATATAATAGAATAGAATACAGAGCAAACAGAATAGAACAGAGCAAAAAGAATATAACAGACTAGATTAGAATATTAATTGGAATAGGAATAGACTAGAATAGAATAGAATAGCATAGGATAGAATAGAATAAAATCGAACTGGACAGTAAAGGATCAAATAAAATATAATGGAACACCATAGAATAAAACAAATCAAAGTAGAATAGAACAAAGAGAAGAAAAGTAAAAAAGAAAAGAAAGGAAAAAAAGGAAAGGGAACAAAAGAAAAAGAGACAAAAAGAAAGAGTAATATTGTGTTTATATTACCTGAGCTGTCCTCCACTGGACACACAGCCTCACAGTGAATCTCCCAACGCTGAAGTGCTGAGAGCTGCTGGAGCTCCAGCACTAAAAACGACCTCCAACGAGGAGGGGCTCTCCAGACTGCCACAGCTGACCCGTGTGTGTGTGTGTGTGTGTTTGTGTGTGTATGTGTGTGTGAGTGAGTGAGGGGCCCTCTGCTTAAGCACGCCCACACAAACAGATCGGAGCTCATACCTGCAGGACGGAACAGGACATCCCAGCCCAGAGGGGGCGTCACCACTCCTCCAGCTGCTGAAGACTGCTCCAGTTCACGTAATCACAAGCACACTCCACACTTACTTCAGTAATACACAGTATGTCCTCCAAATGTTCCTTTACGCCATGAAAGACAATGCAAACGCCATGAGAAAGACAACGTAACACCATGATTTTTTTACTTTAACAGCTTCTTTATAAGATCTCCCGTTCCACCTTAAACCTTGCAACGGCTACCGTTACAAGGCTAGCAATGTGTTATACAATTATTTGAATTAATAGAATTTCTCTCAGCGCTATCCCTTTGTCTAAATTAAACTCCAGTCTCCTTAAATTTCTTTATAGTTTGTGAATATAAACCCCAAATGTGGCATGTGCTGTGTAAAGCTCTCGGATAAGGTGGACGTTCTAAGAACTAGCAGAACCTGAGCCTTTGTGGGTTTAACTCCTCACTGAGTGAACTGGTGAGTTATTTTCACCACGGCTTTTGTATAAGATCATAACGTTGCTACGCTTGTTTAACCCAACTTAAAGGAAAACTTTCAGCTTTCGATTAAAAGCTTTTTTTTTAATCATTATTACTCATTATTAATCATTATTACTCATTATTGTCCCTACAGCATCAATTGTTCACGTTTTTTAACAGTGTTTTATGTTGTTGTAGGAACCTGCATAAGATAAAGTACTGTGAGGAGGAAAAAGGTTGATGTTGAAGTATGTGTACACACACACACACATAGATATATACTCTTGTCGGGACCTTCCATTGATGGAACCTGGGGACTTGTATTATATGTTGTTTTTTCCTGAGCTGTGCAGCCCTACTACCTCATTAACTGAGGCGGGGAGGGGGCACTGATTAAAATTCGCATAGCATTCTGGGAACAGGCATAGGTACCTGGGGTCCTGGTATAGGGTCCTCTTCACTACTGCTAGCTTAGAGTGTGGCATGTCAGCATTTGAGATGTTACCAGGTTGAGTTGTGATGCAGGGGTCATTCAGGTAGAGGTAAAGGGGCATTTGGCAGATGTTCTTATCCAGAGCGACTTACAGTCATTGATTAAAAGGACAGTCTTACAGTCATTGGTTACAGGGACAGTCTTACAGTCATTAGTCACAGGGACAGTCACTAGTTACAGGTACAGTCTTACAGTCATTAGTCACAGGGACAGTCCCTCTGGAGCAACTGAGGGTTAACGGTCATGCTCAAGAACACAGTGGTACAATCTGGGTGGGTTTGAACCTGTGACTTTGTGATCATCAGGTCCAGAGGCAAGTGTTTTACCCACTTGGCTACTACCACCAATTCAGGGTTCATTCTCTGTGTAAAGAGCACTCTACTTCGTAGCTCTTTGACTGATGGGTGTGTCAATGTCCTCAGAGTGGCGTCTACCAAATATGGTAAAGTGAAGTGACCCCTTTAACCCATTCACCAAGTGAAGCGGGGGGCGGCCACCAATGAGGAGCGCCTGAGGAGCTGATACTCCCAGGGATTTAACATAGAGGGTAGCGTACTCAGCTGTCCATTAGCGGGTGTTACACTGACTTCTGCATAACTGTAGCAAACTGCTGCTATGCTGCCATGCTAATTCTTACCTTTAATCAACCGCACCAGCTTAATATTTGAGATTTTTCTAATAAAACTTGAATTTCTGGAAAGCTAGCGACATGTCCTAACAAAATCATCTTGTCCCGACATCCTGGTCTCACACACAGGCAGAATAAAAATATTCACTCACACACAAACACCGAGACACACTTTTGCACTGTCCTGTTTATTCCGATTCAATCACCACTCACCTCTCGCCTCCCAGGACATCACACCCCCTTTGACCTTGGATCCAGTGAGACTGGGACAGTTTGTCTGTCCTCACTGGTCATTAACTCCCCGTCCCTGAAGTCTCCCAGCAAACAAGAGATGTCTGTCAGACGTGCAGATTATGTCTATATTGTGCTGGTCGGTACAGAATCATGATATCATCATCACATGATATGCAAATCAGGTTCAGCATTGGGACAACATTCATGTTGGATATGAGATGAGTAGTTGACAGTCTGGCTAGGAGATTTTTTGAACATCTGTGAATGTGCAGGATAGGAGCCAGAAAAGGGCAAAAGGGCAAAATCAGTTGCAGGACAGTTGCTTGCTGTTGTGTAATGTTTCCAACATTGTCTTTGTGTCCTGTCAAAATATTAGGACAAATGATGGTTTGGCAATATCATTCTTGATAATGACACCCTAAGAACATCCACTCTGGCTCCTCATGGGATGTGTTTTCAACCCCAAAAATGGCATAAAAGCAGGCTGACCAAACAAAGAAAAGAAGAAAGCAAGAACATTTAAGATATGGACCCTTTAACCCTTAGAACTCAACAAATAAAAATGGTGTTTATTGTCTTACATTCTTGCTGCTCGGCAGCTCTCCCTGGTTCAAAGATCTTTTGTTTTTTCATTTGGTTCTAAGATCAAAAATAAATGTGTTCATTTCTGTTCTTTATGTTCATTTGGGTGTGACACTGTTTTAAAACCACAGAAGAGGCTTTTTATTATTATTATATGTTTGTTTAAATTACAATAACTTCGGATCTATGTGACCAATGAATGTCACGCATGTATTCTAAGGGTTAAGAGTGGTGAAATCCTTGTGTAGAACTACTCAGTTGCCCATTTCAACCAAATAAACCTGGAGTCTTGCAGAGGGGCTCACTGGGCCCCATTGTCCTGTTTTCAAACAGCACTGCTGTTTTCTTCTCTGTTGGCGATTGTTTTTATCCCAGTGGAACTTTCCTCTAATGATACTAGTGTGGAAAATTCTTCTGGCGCTCCAGTGGTGCTGAAAGTGGCTGAACAGAAGCCTCTCAGTGCCCTGTACATGTCTGAACCCATACAGACATGTGGTGGTCTGGTGGTAAGGGAGTTGCCCCTGCAATCAGAAGGTTGTCGTTTTGAATCCCAGGACTGCCAGTGGCACCACTCTGAGGTACATTTGAGCAAGATATCATCCCCACACACTGCTTCTCGGGGGCTGTGTCGCTGGCTGCCCACTGCTTCATTTGGTGAAGCACACAAACATGTGAAAAAAGCATACAGTCAAGTGAAAAAATTAGGACACCCTATTAAACCTGTGTAAACCTGTCATTTTTGGACATCTGGATATTTATCTCAATTGTAACAATACTGAATTGTTCAAGTAATATAGCTAAACAATTAAAACTGAAGAAAAGGCACTTCAAAATCTTCTGCAAAAATGCAATTTCTGGTGAGGAATAAATCAGGACACCTCCACATTTATCCCCACTTAAAATGGCTCAGATCACTCTCAGGTGTATCACATCGGGTGTACATGATTAGAACATCATTACTCCACATTTTGAAGGAAGCTTCCCCTATTTAAAAGTGAGAGTGAACACCATGGTGAGATAGAAAGAGCAGCCTGAAATCAACAATTCCGCTGTCTGGAAAGTAGTCTATAAAGTGGAGGACTTATAAAACAACTGCCAACATGCCCAGATCTGGCTGTCCAAGCAAGTTAACCCCAAGAGCAGACCACAAGATACTAAAAGAAGTCTTGAAAAACCTTAAAATGTCATCACTGGACCCACAGCAGGCTCTTGCTACTGTTGATGTGAAAGTGCATATATCGACAATCAGAAAGAGATTGCACAAGTTGAACCTGGATGGGAGGTGTGCAAGGAGGAAACCTTTGCTGTCTAAGAGAAACATGACGGCCAGACAAGTTTGCCAGTGAGCACGTATACAAAGACCAGGACTTCTGGAATAATGTTCTTTGGGCTGATAAGTCTAAAATGTAATTGTTTGGACAGCAGAACAGAGGAGGTAAACCAAATACAGCATTCCAGGAAAAGAACCTTATACTAACTGTGAAGCATGGTGGTGGAAGTGTCATGATTTGGCAATGCTGTGCTGCAGCAGGACATCATCACAGAATCCGTCATAAGATCTATCACGTATCAGAGGGTGCTTGAAGAACATGTGAGACCATCTGTAAGAAAATTAAAGCTGCAGTGGAACTGGACCCTGCAACATGACAATGACCCAAAACCAGTAAACCCACTAAGGCTGAAAACTAAGAAATGGAGAGTCCTGGAATGGTCAAGTCAAAGCCCAGATCTTCATCCCACTGAGATGCTGTGGGGTGATTTGAAATGGGCTGTACATGCACGAACCTCCTCAAAGATCTCACAGCTGAAATAATTCTGCATTGAGGAGTGGGGCAAATGTTCCTCAGACCGATGTCAGAGACTGGTAGATCACTGCAGTTATTTCAGACAAAGGGGGCCAAATTCAGCCAAATATGGATTTATCTTTTGTTTAATGAGTAAAACAAGATTAATCTTTGCTGTTTACCTTCAATTAAATCACTTTCTTTTCCAGACATAAATAAAAAGTTTAGACATCGATATCGTGGTGGAGTGATCACCTATACCATGCCCCCAGCAGTCCCGGTCCCCTGAGTACTAAGCTTTGGTTGCCCCCACTGTTCCTTTTGTTTTGTTTTCTCAGATCAGCCACAGTCCCAGGACTGCCAGTGACACCACTGAAGTACGCTTGAGCAAGGTACCGTCCCCACACACTGCTCCCGAGGCGCTGTGTTCCTGGCTGCCTGCTGCCTCACTTGGTGAATGGGTTTAATGGGTTAAATACAGAAAGAGAATTTCACACTGTTCACACTGTGTGACGTACTGTGGTGTGTTCACACCTGACTAAAAGGGCCCCTTTACTTTTTTCCATTCATGTGAAAAAACAAGGCCAGATTGCTTCATCAAATCTGATTGTTTGTTTGTGCAAGTGTGGCATTTTCTGTGCCATCATTCAGCAATTATATATATATGTGTGTGCGTGTGTGTGTGTAGACTCTCACGAGAAGTAATATATAATATTCTAAATAGTATTTAATAAAGTTGTTCAAGTGCAACAGATGTTGATACAGACTCTGATATCCCTGGCTTTAATAATTATAGTACATACCTTCAAGGTGGTGTTTCTGGGTTTGGGTTTGTGTTCAGTTCTAGGTCTGTTTTCTGGGGTTTTGTTTCATGGGGTGGCCAGTAGGAGTCACCCCTGTTCCATGTATATGCCTGTTCCTTGTTAGTATTCTGAGTTCATTATCTGTTTCACGTGTCCCTTGTTC
>JBBPCX010000232.1:0-18770 GCA_037974365.1 Hydrocynus forskahlii
CTAGACTGTCCTTTAACTTTAAATGCACTCGTTACTGTTTCAGCACTTAATAGCTCCTTAAATATCTAATACTTGTCTGGCGATCCACATTGTAATTATGGATAAAACTGTATTAGGTGACTTTTGTAGATCAGTTGTGAAGAATAAGAAATAAAGGCACTCAGAAGGTGATTATACACCTAAATGTATTTGTTAGAATACTGAGTGTATTTTTGGTGAATATTTAGTGAGTAACATGCAAATACAGAAAATCTCAGTGTGTGCCAAAACTTTTGATGGGTAGTGTACATCACAGAAATGTTTAGTAGAACACTCCATCTCTTCTTTCATTAATTATGGGGTTTAGAACAACTTAATGAGTTGCTGGATGTGGATGGTGCAGGTTAAATGAAGTTTTGAATGTTTGTTAGCAACATTAGCCTCACAGGTCCAGTTCTAAACATCGAACAGCTATGCTATGCATGTTGTTTCACCACAGAAATGGAAAAATATCGGCCGCGGGGAGGTACCGTGTCTGGTAGGAAGTATATAGGTCATACAGCCGATGAGGAGGCAATCAAATGGCACATCTTTTACAGAAAACTTCTGCCAGGTCATGGTACATTTGCCTCCACGTTAAAGTTAGCTCAGGTTTATGACTCAGAAACACAAAAATGTTATTCCATTATCTTTTTCAACTTTATTCCATTTAATTTTATATTTCTGTGAAGCACATTGAATGACTTTTTGTGTATGATAATGTGCTGAATAAATAAACTTGAAAGTTTAAGCTTTCAAGCTGAACATTTGTCATTTGTTAAACTCTTCTACTAAAGTCTCGTCTACATCTGCCTGCCTGGAGCTTGGTGTGTTCTTTGTCTGAAGGTCCTTGATTGTTGTAGGAGGCGTTGAGGGTTTTGTTGGGATCTCTGAGGGGGCTGTTGATGTTGTTGAGATCTTTGAAGGTGTTGTTGGGGGCTTTGAGGGAGTTGTTGTTGGGGGTATTAAGGGTTTTGTTGTTGGGATATTTGTGGGAGTTGTTGTTGGGGGTATTAAGGGTTTTGTTGTTGGGATATTTGTGGGAGTTGTTGTTGGGAGCTTTGAGGGAGTTGTTGTTGGGATATTAAGGGTTTTGTTGTTGGGATATTTGTGGGAGTTGTTGTTGGGGGCTTTGAGGATTTTATTGTTGGGATCTTTGAGAGTGTTGTTGCTGGAGGCTTTGAGGCAGTTGTTGCTGGAGCGTTTTCCCTGACTGCAGGTTTTAACTTAGACAGCTAAATTCAGGTTTCTTGGTAAAACGCCTGTTATTCACCACACACATGGCATATTTGGCCCAGTCAATCTCTGGATCTGAACATATCATGGCCTTCTGAACATATCATGGCCTTCAAATCAGCCTGATTTGTTCATCTAATAATTATTAATCTGTAGTATACACAGTAAATCTCTTAAACAAAGAGAACTGAATTAATCTTACTTACTTCACAGCTTTGATGGGACACAGTGCTGTATCCTGATTCACGTATCGCAGAACAAGGGTGACTTGGACTTTTGTGTCTGTCGTCTTCAGGCAGCAACTTGCTTGAGGTTGAATGGGTCCATTGTCTAAAGAGAAAAGGAAGATCTGATCTGATTTTACTGATGCTGAGCAACATAGATATTAAGAAGATCCTTTTTCTGAAATCTGATTCTGATTACTGAAAATACACCAGACCACAGCATTAATTACTGACAAAAGACAAACATGACAAAAATCACCTGTTACAGTGATGGACATCCACTGGGACATCCATGTTAGAGTACAAATTTTTACCAAAATAGTTTAAGTTGGAGGGAGGTGTCTCAGCTCATCAACCGTGCCGCCAGCCCACAGTGGTAAACGTGAGAGGAAATGCAGTACACAAAGTTCTATTAGCTTAGGTGCAAAGTAGAACAAGTCGACCGAAACATGTCCACATCAAAGCAATAGAGTTTTGACTATTTTAGTAATACCAACCAGTGGAAAACTCTGAATTTTAAGAACATTAATGAAGCTGTAGGAACATCGGCCACCATCATGATATGGGATGTTTCTCTGTAAACACTACGGGGGTATCACACACCACTGAAGGAAACATGGATGGAGCAATGCTGGAGGAGATCTTAGAGGAGAAATTGGACGTTTCCAGAAGACAACAACCCTACACATACAGCCAAAATAATTCAAGACTGGTTTGTATGAATGTTAAGGCCTGCATGGCCTTGCAATGTCCTGACCCTGGTAACTTTGGGGAATTGAAAGTGGTTGGGCAAGGAGAACTGAGCAAATAACTAGATGTTTTTTGAAGTGTGATTGTGTGGTTGCTATAAAGCGCTGGTGTAAAGCACATTTTTCCAACACAACAACCCCAAACAAACAGCCGAAATAACTAAAGACTGGTTTGTAAGAAGGTTAACCTGTCAGCATTCGCTCCCTAGGTATAAAATCGTTTTTTTTCGGTGTGATTGGTGTATTATAACGTCAATTGCAGTAAACAATAGTTGAGGTTGTAACAATTCAAACGGGACATCCCGCGAGTCTCTCTGACCTTCCTAGGCGGAGTTATCGCATGAGGCAGTCCGGCTTTGACGGACAATTGCTCGGTCCACTTATCTCCACTTATCCTCTAGCCAAAATGTACATACACAGTAATCCCAGTTTTATGCAGATCAGGAGTCGCGGATTCAGTCACACGCAGATTTTTTTTTTAACCGAACCGAAGTTTTACGTGGAAATCATCACAATAACACGGAAACTGCAAATATACTCCACCTTTTTTTTGCTTTTTTATGGCAATAAACATATTTTCTGGGTGTTTTCACACAAGGGGTCTCAGGGCAGGCTGTAGCCGACCTGGAAGCACTTTTTTTTCGAATTCCACACCAGTGTTGAGCCCCTGCGCTCCAAGCGCGATTTCTCCACGGTGCAAGCACTCAGACATGTCAAACTCCACTGTTCGATTGATCTCCAGGAGACCTTTCCAATGAGCCCTCGTTTGTATTTTTAGCCCGAGTAGATCAAGGGTTATTCCCCGAAAACCGTTCACCTCGCTGCATGTCCCAATACTTTTGTCCCACGACCTTCCGAGTTGCATATTTTGGCGGGGAATTTAAATTAAAAGAGGCAAGTATGGGTAATGCATTAAACCGAGCTACTGTGTAGCCAATCTCAAGAGCTTTCCAACAGTGTGTCATTTGTGGGTATGGCTTCTCCCTTGGCAATATAAATACGACGAGACTAATCTGAGACCAGATGCTTCTGAGTCCGGGTCGAGCGTTTGGATCTATAAGTCGATTTTTTGGGAAAAAACACTTAGAGGACCAAATCAGGATATTTCAGAATATTTTGAGGACATTTGATGGGGATAATTGTCCAGCACATAAGAATTTCCAAGGGAAATAGGAGAGACGCTCCGAGGAGACGCACTGGGAGTCGGGCGTGTCGAGCTGAATTTCTTCAAAAGTAAGTGATTGGAAATTATGACATTTCACTTTATAAGTGTCTATAAGCTGGCTAAAGGTGCTTTCGAGTTGTTTTGGAGTTGTTTTATTGTATTTTGGGTGAGTTTTGTTTGTTTGTTTGAATCCCAGTGGGTCAGTCGGGGGGCGGAGTCGGCTCTTTCAGACAGTGCGTGTCGGCTGAACATGGTGCTTTAGACGAAATGAACGGGAGAGAAGCTGTGTTGTAGCCATCATTGATTTATAATTCTATTATAAAAATCTGGATTTCTGAAAACAAGATGGCGGCTTGAATGGTACAAAATGGTACTATTTGCACTTAAAGAGTTATTATACACTCATTTTTTATTCCTTTGAGCTCAAATTTTCACAAGATATGTGTGTATTGATTTCCAGTGTCAAAAAATGAGCTGGAGCTGGACAATAAGGATTGCTGATTTCTAAGAGGTCCCACACAAGCATTACATACTTCTGGATTTTTTCCTGTTTTGCTCTTTTTCAGATAAGTTGGCATATTTTCATTTTCTGGCACGTGAAAGTTCAGAGTCTTAGCTTTGAAATGAGTCCAGCCGCAAACAATAATAACTTTGTATGACTGAATGATGATTTTAAAGTTGGTCATGCAGATTTAAAAATGGCTGCCAAAACTGGGGGTGAAGCTGAACAGCTAAGGCTTGCAGTGCACTGACCCTGGTAACTTTGGGGAATTGAAGGTGGTTAGGCAAGGAGAACTGAGCAAATATTATCACAACTAGCTGCATTTTTGTTTGCATCTGTGGTTGCTGTTAATCAGTGTTAGGAGATACCCAAAAATAGTTTGTGATAGAAAAAAAACAATGGATTCAAACTGTGATCTTCTGATTCAGTGATTTTCTGATTTTCTATTGCTCCATCACAGGGGGAGTGTGAACTCATTCATTGTTACCAAGCCATTTATGGTTATTGATTCAAATTAGCCACATTCAAATTAGCTACAAACCCTGATGTCTTAAATCAGGATACCCTTTAGTGACTGTATTCACTTAATTTTTCTACAGGCCTTCGGTGAAGCAGTCAAGGCATGCTTTAATCAAAAAAACAAAAAAAACACTGTCTCATACCATGTGGACAAAAAGATTCAGCTTCAACAGGTTATGGATAAACACAGTTAAACAGGTTTGAGTGGGTTCAGAGAAGGTTTTGAGGTAAACCCAAAAGATCTGGCTGATTACTGACTTCCCATGTTTGCAGTGTTAACCTTGAAGCTCTAGTTCTAAACTCGAGAGGCAAAATTTGGACTCCAAACATGTTTACATCTGGCGAATGTGGAAACTTTTGTGACTTCAATTTGCCAAACTAAAAAGTTGTATGGTGGTGACTCTGGCGAAGAGCATGTTTTATTGTTTGTCAATAATAATAATAATGGAGAGAGAAATTATCTTAACAGGAAAAATACAAAGCTCTCATTTAATTGAAGCTACATTCATATCGACATTCCCAAAAACAAATATAGATCGAGTGTTTATGATCTGGTGGTCGTTTCATACAATCAGGTTTTTGTAAACATCAGAATATAGCAACCCCCCATTGACCTTACCAGATGTTTACCAGATGTTCTCAGTTCGCGCAAGCTAGCCTAGCATAATGTCCCCCAACTCTTCCCATATGTCCGCTTCGGTCGCGGGCTCGTCCAGCTGTGCTCTCAAACCCAGAGCGTGGATTTCAGGCCTCGCTGGCTATAAGGCTGTCCAGTCTTGCCTATGTCACCAGATGTTTGTCTTTGGCAGGTTACAAATGTGCACAAACTGACCGAAAAACCAAGATTAACACAACAATAAGAGAACAAGAACCAAATGATGGTGATGTTAGCAACCCGTGCCATCTTGCATCATCTGCCCAAAGCCCACTCTCCCACTGAAGGAAGTGTGAAAGAAACAAAGCTGGAAAGGTAAAACACTTAAAAACTCACCTGATAACATGACAGCCATCCACTGCACAGCAAAAAGACACACAGCGAAGAGATTCAGCCTCATCGTCTCACAGGAATGGCTTCTGGTCCAGATGTTCCTACTTGGAGAAAATAACTCACCAACAGGGGACTCACTCTTTATAGCTTGCTCACTGTGGATTACTGACCCTTGCAAAGTTGTGCCTGTTGCTGTTTTTTTCATTATTCGCAACTTTACTACCAAGAATGAATGTAGTTACCATGGTTATTATTATTATTTACAGTTATGCTACTTAATACATAACACTGATACTACATCTTTATTCTCCTGCATTATTTTGTGTGAGGAAACCAAAAGATCCACCGTTTTTTTGATGACTCTTCTACCGCCTCTTAGCACACATCCATATTTAACACTTCCCAAAATCACAAAAATCACAATGAATGGACCAATAGACACAGTTAGAAATGTATGGAAAAACTATTTTTGCATGAACTTCTGTTCTAAGTTTGAAAGATTTTTCGTCCTTCCGAAACGTACAAGTTTGGAGATTCAAGATGTTGTTCTGATAGTGCTGGCTTATGCTGTATTTTCTAGCAGGAACACTAATTTAGCTTTTTTTTTTTCTTACTAGGAATGGAACTAATCGTCATCTGAGAAATCGGCACAAAAGGTTCCTCTGGAGATCTCCACAAAAGGTCTTCATGTCTTGTTTCAAAAATACTGTGTGGTTCAATATTGGCAATATCGACACTGAATAACTCAAGAGTGAATGAAACGTTTGCGGGTACTACATACTGAACCCAGACATTTGTGCACACATGTGAAAACCCACAAACACATATATTGATACAGGATCTTTGGAGTCATTGTTATGACTCCAAAGATTAAAACCTGGATGTTGGATGTAGATTCCCAGGCTGTTACACACAGGGCTGGTAGTGGCCTGGGGTAAATCACTTGCCTGTGAACCCGATGGTCCGCCCCCAACTTTCTACCTTTGTGTCCTTGAGCAAGACACTTAAGCCTCAGGTGGACTGTCCCTGAACTAATAACTGTAAGTCATTTACGTTACATTTACATTTACGGCATCTTTTCCAGAGCGCCGTACATCAGCACTCAAGTAGTCCACATCCGTTTCTTAAACCTATAAAGCTAAACTTAATCAACGTCCACTATTCAACCAAATTACTGCACGCTCGGCACACCTAAACACCTGTCAAAGGACAGTCAGAGGTTAAGACAAAAGTAAGGAAGGGAAGGGGATAAGAATTTTTATTTATCTATTTATTTATTTTTGGCGAGATAAGCAAGCAGAAGCGAGAGGCATGGTCAGCCACCAAGGTGCTCCTGGAAGAGGTGGAAGACTCCGCAGATCTGATCAGAAGAGGGAGTTTGTTCCACCACTGGGGGGCCGAGACTGAGAAGAGTCTTGAAGCATGCCTTCCTCGTCTTCTGAGCAGCGGAGGCAACGAGCATGGATAAGGGCATCTGCCAGATTCCACCTCACTTTGCACAGGATTCACTTAACACTGCAAGCTAGAAGGTCGTAGGCCTGTTGGTGGATGGGCTTTAGGGGGCCAAAATCAACTGCTAACCTGGTTTGCTTTTACATTTTATAAACCTTTATTATATGAAACCAAAAAACAACGTTTGTGGCAAGAAAGCATCTCTCAAAGAAAAAACAATACTTAAATGTTACCATTCCAATTAGGCAGGAGCGGGTCACTAGCATCAGACTAATCATTTTATTTTGTATTCTATTTATGTAAAGCACATTGAAAGTCATTTTTTTTGTATGATTATGTGCTAAATAAATACATTTGAACTTGAACTGAACTTATGTGAATTCATGTGTTGCATACAACAAAAGCTGGCAAACCATTATTTTATAATTAATTTCATTTTGTTTTGTTTTATTCTTGATATGTTAGAAAATAAACAGAAACTTATGAGTAAAAGTCTATTTTAAGTGTGTTCTCTGTAGACAATGTGCGTTTCCTGTCATTTGACCAGAGACGCCCAACTGTCCAGCTCAGTTTAAAACTAAAATAAAATAAAGGAAAATAAAGGCAAATGTGACTGATATGAGCAGGAAATGAGGAAAGATCTTGGTCTGAACTATGTATGGCAGCAGAGTATGGCAGGTTCCTCCTCTAATCAGAATGGCTGATACAAAAATAAGTCCTGGTACTTTTAGTTGGTGACTCTGCATCTTTCTCTTTGGCATAAACAAACGACCCACCCATCCGTCCATTCCACTCTTCTGATAAAGCCTCGTCCATGTCCACCTGCCTGGAGTCCATGGACATACTGGAAGGTTTTGAGGTTGTTACGGTTGGGGATTTTTCCCGCCCTGCAGTTCGACACCGCCACCTTGGTTTCTTGGTTTCCTGTCTTTTATCCACCACACACATGGCATATTTGGCCCAGACACTCTCTGGATCTGAACATATTGTGATCTTGTTTATGGTGGTAAACCTGTGAATTTATATTTCAGTCAGTTTTGCTGATTTGCTCATCTGGAGCACACACAATAAGTCTTTCAAACAAAAATAACTGAATGCATCTTACTTGCCTCACTGCTCTAATCTGACACAATGCTGAATCCTGGAGCTTGTATCTCAAAACTTGGACGACTTGGACTTTTGTGTCTGTTGTCTTCAGGCAGCAACTTACTTGAGATCCAATGCCTGAAGAATAAAAGAAAGATATAATCTGATCTTCATGATTTTGCTGATGATCTGATTCTGATTACTGCGAATACACACCTTCTCTCTCTGAAATGTCAGTCGACATTTTACACTAAAGCAGAGCACAGCGTCGGTTAATAACAAAAGACGAATACGATACAACTCACCTGTGGCAACGAGGGACATCCACTGGGTAATAAACAACACTTCAAACAGATTCAGCCTCATCTTGTGTCCAATTTAAAGTGTACAAACATCTTCTAACCACAATAGTTTAAGCTCTCTTAGCACCAACAGCCTGCCCCCAACACCAGCCCACAATGGTTGAGGAAGAGTGTGAAAAAAAAAATGCAACACACAATTCAACATTGCGTAGCTGCAAAGTAGAACACATCTACTGAAGACATCATGCCTGCATTAACAGGCACCAGTTCTAGCAACAGACTCTGAGGTTGTAGTCATGATGATTATGCCATCGTGCAGGAAGGTGCAACAGATATGCCAGCATCATGTAAACACTACTGGGGTATCAAGCGTCACTGAAGGAAACATGGATGGAGTGATGCTGCAGGACATTTCAGAACATATTTTAACCTCATCCTAGAAAAAGGAAAAAAAAAATACAGTTTCAGGAAGACAACAACCCCAAACATACTGCCAGAATAACTCAATACTGGTTCCTGGTTGCTAGGTTACGGGGACGCTGGCGAGACTGACGCCGCTCCGTCTAGCATGTTTTTATTTGGCATTTTTAAAAAATATATGATTTACAGTAAATATTCACCCGATCAATTCCTAGTATTGTTTAGGCTATATATTTTAGTTTTATTTTCACTATTTTTCTTGTGGCTACCATAGCAAGAACAGAGCAGACCGCCCGAAAATCCACCGGTGGTGGGGCGTCCAGGAGGCAGCTGGCCACGAAGGCCACCGGCGGCGTGAAGAGACCTCACGGTTACCGGCCCGGCACCGAGGCTCTGAGAGAGATCCGCCGTAACCAAAAATCCACGAAGCTGCTGATCCGCGGGCTGCCCTTCCAGCGCCCGGTGCGTGAGATCGCTCGGGATTTCGGGACCGTCCTCCGTTTCCAGAGCTCCACCGTCATGGCCCTGCAGGAAGCCAGCGAGGCTGGATCTGGTGGATCTGTTCAGAGAGGCTTGCTTGGTGGGTCTGTTCGAGGACGCCAACCTTTGCGCCATCCATGCCTGGAGATGTTCAGCTGGCCCGCCGTACCCGTGGAGAGCAGCTTGGACTAACTGTGCTTGTGGTTCCCAATGTTCGGTTCTTGCCGTGGACGTCCTGTTATTTTATTTTGTTGTTTTCTCTGTCTGTAAGCACTTTGAGATTTTCTTGAAAAATGTAAAGTGCTATATAAATAAAATGTATTATTATTATTATTATTATTATTATTATTATTATTATTATTACTAAGAAGGTTAAGGTGCTAGCATGGCCTAGTCAATCTCCTGACCCTTGAAATCTTGGGGAATTGAGCAAAACTTAATCACAGTGATGTAGAAATCTAATTTCTTTCTTACTGTAGATGTCTCAGAGCTGTAACTGCCAGTAATGGCATTATTCATTTCTGGTGTCTGAATTTCTTTTTTCTCATTAAATTTTTTTTTTCAACTTCAGTGTTTGATTATGCTCATGTTTACAAACTTTTATGTCCATTTTTATAAGTATAAAGTCAGAACTCATTATGTGTGTGAATGAAGTGAAGTTATGCACTCAAAGTATATTAAATAAGATGCAGGCCCATAGTGAGAATGCAGACCCATAGTGAAAAAAAGTTGTTTTTGTCAGTTTGCAGTGCAGGTTAACCAAGTTCAAGCATTTGGTTAATGTGTTGGGTGGAGGCATATCACTAGATCTGAACCCAGACAGGCAACACATCCCACCACACCAGCTGCTGCAGGATGATGCTTTGTTTGCTTTACCTACACAATAAAGGTAAATTGCTGCAAAGGTTTTGTTTGATTTCACATTAATCAAGGAAGACCATTTCGAAATAAATCTCAGCATATATTGTAAGACAACAATACGGACTGAAAGTGCAGTTTAATGGATGTGAAAGTTTCTGTATGAGTTTCATCAAAATCGGATAAATAGCAATCTATCGTCCCCACACTCTGCTCCCCGGGCGCTGTGTTCCTGGACACCCTCTGCTTCACTTGGTGAATGGATTAAATGTGTTAAATGGGTTAAATGGCTTAAATGAGTTAAATGAGTAAAATGGGTTAAATTGGTTAAATGGGTTAAATTAGTTAAATGGGTTAAATGAGTTAAATGTGTTAAAAGTATTACATGAGTTAAATGGGTTAAATGGGATAAATGGGTTAAATGGGTTAAATGGGATAAATGGGTTAAATGGGTTAAATACTACGAGAGAATTTCATACTGTGTGCTGTGGTGTGTTCACGTATGATAAAATGGTCTCTTTGCTTCCTTTATTTACTGAATACTGAACCCAAACACACATCCACACATGTGCACCCCTTTTCCCCCAAAAGGAAACATACACACATCGCTACAGAATGATGCTTTACTAGCTCAGGTTTATGACTCAAAAACATTAAAATGTGAAAAGAAAGAAAAGAAGATAGACTTTATGAGATGAAGACTGATATAAATATCCATTCCAATTGCATCCACTTACAGCAGCGAGCTAGATGTTCTAACTGCACCCACCCGGTTCGATTGCCCAGCTGTTTCACACATAAGATTGAATTTTTTTATCAACCACTTTTTTATTTATATATGAAACTTTCACAAATATTTTTTCTCTCAAAGCAAAAGCAGATCGTTAAGCAAAAGCAGATCATTCTGATCAGACCACTCATCATAAACTGAACTTCTGCAAAAAGGTTACAATCGTTGAACAGAAAAGGTTGCGAGTGCAAACATTATTTTATAATTAATTTTATTTTTGTCAGATTTTTTTCTTAATATATCTAATTCTGCAAATATACAGAAATTGAACCATTACAATTACAGAAAAAAATTAAAAAATTATATTTAAGTGTATCTGTAGAGGATGCATACTTAAGTTCACTTAGAAAATCAACAAAACATTTCTATGTATTCTTTCATTTCTTTTAACACTCCAGTTATCTTATTCGATTTTATTCTATTTTCTTTTCTATTTCTGTAAAGCACATTGAATGACCTTTTGTCATTTTGTGCTATATTAATAAACTTGAAACTTGAAAACATTTGTCATTTGACCAGGGACTCCCAACCGTCCTGCTAAATTTAAAACTAAAATAAAAAAAGGAAAATCAATGTTACAATGTTACTGAAGAAGATGCATCTTTCTCTTCGGCATGAACAAATGGCCCAACACTCCCTCTGTTCCACTCTTCTGGTAAAGTCTCGTCTACGTCCACCTGCCTGGAGCTCGGTGTGTTCTTTGTCTGAAGGTCCTCGATGGTTTTAGGAGGTTTTGAGGGTGTTGTTGGGGCCTTTGCCCGGCCTGCACTTGTTAATTTTTGACACCACCACTCTGGTTTCTTGGTTTTTTGCCTTTTATCCACCACACACATGGCATATTTGGCCCAACTGCTCTCTGGATCTGAACATATCGTGGCCTTCCCTGAGGTGGTAAACCTGTGAATTCATAGTTCCGATGGGTTTTTCAGCCTGATCTGCTCGTCTAATAATTACACTTCTGTAGCACACACATTAAGTCTCTCAAACAAAGAGAACAGAATGAATCTTACTTACCTCACAGCTCTGATTGGACACAGAACCGTATCCTGAATCTCGTATTTCAAAACTTGCCCAACTTGAATGACCGTGTCTGTTGTCTTCAGGCAGCAATTTGCTCGAGGTCCAATGCCTGAAGAAAAATGGGAGATCAAATCTGATCTTCTTGATTTTACTGATGTCGATCACCCTAGTTATTAAGAAGATCATTTTGCTGAAATCTGATACTCATTACTGAAAATACACACTTTCACTCTGCATTTCACACAAAAGCAGGTGAAACCTGAGCGAGACCATAGCGTCCATTACTGACAAAAAACAAATACGACACAACTCACCTGTTACCATTACTAACATCCACTGGGTGGTAAACAACACTGCAAACAGATTCAATCTCATCTTGTGTGTACTTTAGAGTGTAGAAACTTCTTCTTACCACAATAGCTTTAGTTGGAGGGACGTTTCTCACCTACTGTGCCCCCCGCAGCCCACAATTATTGAGGTGGAGCGTGAGATGAAATGCAGTACAGAAGGTCCCATTAGCTTAGCATGTACACATCGACGCACCAGTTCTTGCAGTAGAGTTATGTGTGTCTTAGCGTTTTTCAGAATAATACCAACCAGTATGTCGAAAGCTCTGAAGTTTTAAGAACAGTAGTGAAGGTGTAGGAATATCTGCCACCATCGGGACATAGGCTGTTTCTCTGTAAACAGTACTGGGGTATCACACATCACTGAAGGAAACATGGCTGGACCAATGATGGAGGAGATCTTAGAGGAGAAACTGGACGTTTTAAGAAGAAAACAAGCCCAAACATACAGCCAAAATAACTTAAGACTGGTTTCTAAGAAGGTTGAGGCTTGGACTGGCCAAGCCAATGTCCTGACCTCGGTAACTTCTGGGGAAGTGAAGATGGTTGGGCAAGGAGAACTGACCAAATATGATCACAACTAGATGCATTTCTGCAAGAAAATACAAAGTGTGATTGTGTGGTTGATATCAAATCAGTGTTAGGAGACACCCAGACATTGGTTCATGGGCAAAAAAAAACTGGATTGAAGCGGTAGTGCCCGCCACTCTAGCGCTGCGTCACGGGGGGGGGGTAAGGTTGTGAGCTCATTGGTTGTTACCAAGCCATTTATGGTAAAGGATGGCTGAACGTGTTGCTGCATTCGTGGGCTTGATATTTTTAATGAAACTGCAGGCCTGTATTGAAACAGTGGGTATTGTAAAAGTTGTATTTGTCAGTTCACAGCCCAGGTTAACCAAGCTCAAGCATGCAGGTTTGGGATATGCACTGGGTGGGGACATATCGCTAAATTTTTCCACAGTCTAAAGAATGGCTTAGGTTTTAAATTTATATCCAGAAAAATAACAAAAATAAATGCAGTGGTATGTAAATATCACATGTTCTGGCACTAAATGCACTGATGTATTTTGCTCTGGATAAGAGTGTCTGTTAAATGCCATAAACATAAACTAAATTAGCTATAAACCCTGGTGTCATAATTCAGGATATCCTTTAATGACTGTATTCACTGAGCGGTTTTACTGACCTTCGGCAAAGCAGTCAAGGGATGCTTTAATCAAACAAAACAATCAACAAAGGCATATTTACTGTCTCACACCTTGAGGACAAAAAATATACTTAATTGCATCAAATAAAAAATGCACAGTTTCACCTCCGGTGGTGCAATGTTAAAGCACTGGCCCCTAAATCAAAAAACCGCGGATTCAAGTCTGCATTGGGAACAGTTTTGGACACCTGGTGGCCTGTTGGTTAAGGAGTGGTGCCTGCAATCAGAACATTGTGGGTTTGAATCCCAGGATGGTCAATGGCACCACTGAGGTTCCCTTGAGTAAGGGCGGTCCCTACACACTGCTCCCTGGCTGCTGCATCACCGCCAGTCCACTGCTTTACTTGGTGAATGGGTTAAATGGGTTAAATGCAGAGAAAGACTTGTGACTTGTGACTATAAGGGGCCGCTTTACTTTAATTTATTCATTATTACATCTCTCTAAAGTATACAAAAACACTTTTAATCCTTTTATAAGTGTTTTACAGAAACTCCTGAAATGTATTTTTTGAAAAGTACGTTTTAGAGTTCTGAGTGCTTGGCAAGAAGGCCAGAATCGCTGTTTCAAAGATGTTTGTTTGGTCTAAGTGTTCACAGGGGTATAATCAGGCTGGAATGGGAGGAGGCCTTTCTCAAACAAGTTCCACGAAGCTGGAAGAATTTACAGTCTAAAATATTTTTGCATGCTGTGGCACTAAAAAACATTTCACTGGAACTAAAGTGCCCAGCCCAAACCCTGAAAAACAGCACCAGCCCATTATACCTCCTCCACCAAACTTTACCCCCGCCACTATGCATGAACTCAGACAGTGAAGCATAGTTTCAGAGAACAACACTTCCACTGCTCAAGAGACTTTAGTGGTTCAAAGAGATGAACGCATGGTGTAGATCATTTCTTTTTGGATACCTACTTTACTGTGAGTTCCAACCTTTATCTAACAACCTGCTTCCTTTAACTATCTAACATTAAACCATCTGACCCAGCAAGGACTATCAAATAGCTGGGAAGCTGGAAACTATAGTTGGACAAGACTCTGCAGGAAAGTAGATCTTCTGAAGCTGGTTTGAGGACCACATTTGACCACTGTGTGAACCATGGAAACTTAATGCAAACTTCCCGTGACAACATTTAACAGTAAATGGAAGGTTTACAGATACTGAGTAACACAAAAATACACAGAAATAAATAGAAATATTAGAATCATAAAAATAAATGTCCACTGTTTTTGTCAAAGAGCATCAAATAAGGTCAAATAAGATCATTTCTATTTCAGTTTCAGTAGAGAGCACATTTTAATGCATACTTACTGCTTATTTGAGTCGATTAGATATTAAGTGCCTTTACTGTCACTATCTAAGTACAGCAAGATAACGTTTGAAGCAAACCAGCAGACGCACATTGTAAAAAAAAAAAGGTAGTAGCATATTTAAAACTAGGTATAAGGAAAATAAATAAGAATATAAGTAATATTAAATAAGATGTAAGTCTAGAATATTAGAAGTATAAGGTAAGCAGTGCGTAAAGGTGCAAGTAAGATGTTGTTGACTGAGAATATGCACACTGTGGTAATAGGGATATACGGGAGTGTAAAGTGTGTAAATACTGCACAACAATTATTGCACCATAAGACACATGGTATCAAGGTGGGTACAGCGGAATAAAGAGCATGAATATTGCACAGTAATTATTTTGGCAAAAACAGCATTAAGTACAATAAAAAAGACAAGTGGGTGAGTGTGCATGTACAAATCAAGTTCAGTCCAGGGTAGTTGGTAGCAGCACGTGAGTGTGTGTGCGTGTGTGTGTGCATGCATGTGTGTGTGTGTGTGTGTGTGCACGTGCAAAAGTCCTCTGAGTCCTGAGGTTGGTTAGGAGGTGAGTGAGTGCTGGAAGTTCAACAGTTTGATGGCGGTGGGGTTGAAACTGATTACAGATTTACAGATCATGAAGATTTGAAATCAGCATGGAAATCACTACAAAACCCACACAAAACTATCTCGGGTGAAATTAACCTGTTGACCTGTGTTATTTACTGAATTTAATGTTGGAAAAAATATAACACAAAAATGTACAAAAGTTACAGCACATTTTATATATTTAGATTGTACATATTTTGTCCGATACATTACACTCAGTGAATGAATTTTGCACTAAAATGAGCAGAACAGTGTTCTATTCAGGTCCCTCTGGAGGAGGTGTTACTTACTTTCAGTTTGAAAATCAGCTAAACGTGCACTTTCACCACGGGTGTTCAAACTTTTGCACATGACTGAAGGGGTGTCGCTTGAAAATGAGCTATTTATGTAACCAGAGTCATCATCTGCCTTCATCACGTGGGACGTGGGAGTGGAAAGGTGCGTTGGGGGTGGGGGTGGCGTGTCGGCCGCGTTTTCGGCTGCCGCACTCGACTCTCAGATGTGAAACTACACTCTCTCTCGTGTGCACTTACTGTACTTCCTGTCTCTACAAGGTCGCAGCGTATGCTGACATTGGCTTTGACAAGTCACAAACATACTAAAATACCAAATACTAAAGTAACTCTAGTAATGAATTAGTACATGCAGTACTAAACCTGGTGAAATGGTGTTTATTCACGATGCTGTCGTGTGATTGGCGTGTGCTTGTGGGGTTTATAAGCCAGCCGTGCCTAAGAATCTTTGCGTGGTCACCCACTGACGACTGAGGGGTCTGGCCTGGCTATGTTTTGGGAATAAAAACATTGTTTGCATGTTTTTTTGTACACACTAGAAGGGGAAGAAAGCAGAGACACTTGAAGGAGTGTCGGTGTGACTCCAGCGTACTCTCTTGGTGGCAGTGAGAGAGTCTGCGCATCACCCTGCTGGCTCCGGTGTTAAAAGCTGAAGCTTGGTACTCGAGTTGTACCTCTCCTCCATGTCTCTTTACCCTGTGTGTGTTTACAGGCGTGACGGTGAAGGTCTTGTGTGTTGAGAGAGCTCCACGGGTCGTGGAGTTATTGGTACTGGCCCTGTACGACAGAGTAGGAAGAATTCTCATACAATGTAACAGTTTGGAGGAGAATGTTAAGAGCTAATTCTGATACTGCAGCTATTTGATGCCCTCGTTGGCTTGCATGGCTCTGAGTGATGGAGGAGAGGGAGGACCATCCTACCCACCCATTAGAGAACAAGGCCGTTTATGCTGTGTTGGTCTCCCTGAAGGTTCTTCAAAGAATCAATTTTATAAAAGAGGTCTGTGAATGTGAGGATCCTTTTTAACATCAAATTGGTGCAATACATGAAGGTTGTACCTTTAAAAGGTTCATCATGTGTTTCATATATCTCGCTTACAAAATAATAGGTCTTTGTGGACCTAAAATGGTCCTTCTAATGTATCACTCTGAGACCCCTTTGCAGAAAGTGCATTAAAAAGTCAGTATTTTTTACATTAACAGATACAGTGTGTCAGTATATGAGTTCCCATGACACTGGATGACCTGGAAACTCTCTGTCTGTATGTAAATGGCAGCGTTAAGGCAGGGGGGAAAACCCATAAAGGGTTACACTCACACAGGCCCGCCGTGTTCATTCCTACTCGCAGTGTGGTCAGAAAAAAGCATGCAGTTGCTACCACTCAGCATCTGCAGATTACACACGTGTCGCGATCCTGGACCACGAGAGTCATTCTAAAGAGGTCGGGGGGGCGGGACCAAAGGCTTGTGGCGCCACTCAGTGTCTTACTGACGTTGGAGTTAAATGTTTGTTACCTCCAGAAGAAGGGTGTTTAAATTTCATTGTTTTACTGTTCAATCAAAAAAATGCATGGAAAGAAACATAAAACCTTTTCATGTTAGGACCTAATGTAGCAAAATTCCAGCTGTTAGTCAAATATTAGGACTTTAGGATTAAATTATGAATATGATCATGCAGAATTGCTTGAATGCAGGTGTTGTAGAAGCTTAAATGTAGGACAAGTGTGGGAAATGCGGAGATAAAACTTCATTACAGGTTTTGACATTTTATAACTTAATCTGAATGAGATGCAACAAAGGATCCAGACTGCAGGTGGCTGGACTGTTGTTACGTCACTCTTAGGCCACATAAAGTTCTACAGGCAAGTTTCCTATCCACTAGACTACTACCACCCACTCAGCCTTTTTTTTAAAACCGTTGTGCTTCTAATTGCTTACAGTTTTCCAGTTTTAATTTCTGAAGGTAGAGAGAGATTCTGCTGCTCTGGAAGCCTTTGGCAGCTCATTCCACCAGTGGAGAACCAGAATGAGACCAGTCTGGACTGGGTTTACCTTGTGTGTAGGGATGGCAGAGCCAGATGATGTTCTTTGGAGGAGCGAGTAGGAACATGAGGCTGAATGATGGGGTTCAGGTCGCTGGGCCCAGACCCAGATGTCACTCTGTAGGTGAGAGTTAGTGACTGATCTTAATTCAAACCTCGACTGGAAGCCAGTGTAGGTCAACCAGCAGTGGGGTGACATGCGACCGTCTGGGTCGGTTGAAGACCAGCCGAGCTGCTGGAAGGGTCTGGCCATGCAAGCCGGGAGACCTGCTGGGAGGGCATTGCTGTGATCGAGGCGAGAAATAACCACGGCTTGTACTGATGCTTCAGCAACAACGCTCGTCTGATATACAGTGAGATTAACTGCACACAGATATTCATGAGTCAGCAGAGATTTAAAACAGCCCTTACTTCCTCATTTGGATTGTGCGATATAACTCATCGTTTATTTATCTGCAGTTAGTGAATGTTGTCTCATCCCCTCATCACCTGCTGCTATCTCATTTTATTGCATTCATTATATTTTCAGGGCACAAACACTAAGTCACGTTTCATAACCACTTGCACTAATAATCTGTTATTTTATATGATCTGTTATAGTTACTCTTTAGTTTTTTGTTGTAGTTATTTTGTTCTTCTGTTTGCACTATTACTGCTGTTTTTTTCTTCTTCTTCCTAACTCTTTATTGTCTCATCTTTATAACTTTTTTATAACTTTTGTTGCACACAGCATGTTTATAACGAAAGAACTTCCCTCGGGATAAATAAAGTTCTTTCTTATCTTATCTTACTTTCACCTGCAGTGTCCACATGCCCTGGGAACTTGTCCTTGGAGTTCAGTTTTTAAGTTTTCATAGTGACTTCTACACCCTATAGTGACTTATACACGAAGCTAGGTGAGTTCTGGGGGCGGGATTTCAGCCACGTGTCCTGGATAAGCCAAACCTAAACAACAACCGCCAGACACAAGCAGAGATAATAGTGAAATCAAAAGTTTTTATTTCCTATTTCTTCAAACCACCCATAGTGGTGCATGCTGAACTCCACTCCATTGATGGACGTTTTGAAAAAAATAATGTCTAGCTGCCATGGTGAATTATAGTTACTAAAGTAACTATTAAAAACACTGCTAATAACACTTACATGTAACAAAAG
>JBBPCX010000252.1:0-18768 GCA_037974365.1 Hydrocynus forskahlii
GTGTGTGTGTGTGTGTGTGTGTGTGTGTGTGTGTGTGTGTGTGTGTAGGTGTGTGTGTGTGTGTGTGTGTGTGTATGCATAGTTTGGTTTCTGTCTCATCATATGCACGATTGTAAAGGTCAGAATGCAATGAAATAATAATTGTAAAGGTGAGATATTGAAGTAGACTGGTTTGTGGAAGCTTTCAGCCACAACATTAAAACCACTGAATTGGTGAAGTGAATAACATCGGTTATCTTCTTAAATTGGCATTTGACGAAGTGGTGAGTTATGTTAAACTGCAAGTGATGTTTTGACAACAGGGAAAATGAGTAAGTGTAAGAATATGAGAGACTTTGATAGGGGCCAAATTGTGATGGCTAGATGACTCAGTCAGAGCATTTCCAAAACAGCAGATCATGTGGAGTGTTCCTGGTATGTAGTGGTTAGTACCAACCAGAAAGAGTCCAAAGAATGACAACCTATGAACCAGCAACTGGGTCATGTGTTCCCAAGCCTTAATGATGCAGGAGTGGAGCAAAGGCTAGCCTGTCCGGTCTGATCCCACAGAAGAAATACTGTAGTACAAATGGCTGTAAATGCTGGTTGTGACTGAATGATATCAGAACACAGTTCTTCACGTCTTCCTGCATATGGGGCTGTGTAGACCAAGATCGATTAAAGTACCCTTGCTGACCCCTGTCTACCACCCAAAGTGTCTACAGTGACCATGTGAGCATCAGAACTGGACCATGAAGGAATGGGAAAAGGTGACATGGTCTGATGATTCACATTTTCTTCTACATCATGTGGATGGCAAGTGGTTAAATAGTGCATGACTTGGCTTTTTGATGTCCTTATTTGATCAACTGATAAGCATATAACTGAAGAGCAAGGCAGAGGAATATCATGAGAGGTTATGAAGTATATATGAAGTATATAGTGAGTGATTAAATTGATTTTTGTGTTGACTTCAGTGTTAAATGTTAGATATCAATTATAATGTGATATGATGTGATGTAATTTAAAGTCATGCTAGAGACTGTGGGTAACCGTTGTCTCACAAATATGCAAAATATATCCCCACACTTCCAGTCTAAAAGAGTTCTTGCAAACTTCAGATAAATTCCAAAATATGTCCCTTTAGCAATTACACAAAATCATGACTCTCAAGTGTAATTATTGCGATGGCCGATAGATAGGCAAGTTAGCCCATTATTCACTTTAGACTTATATTGTAATAGTTGCATAAAATGATTGTTAATTGCTATTATTTGTATGGAAGGTAATTGTCAGATAATAATTCATGAACATGGCAGGAATTATTTGGACTCCATGTTTCCATAATAGTCTATTAGAACTTTAGTGTCATCTTGGTAAGCTCACAAAATAGTATCTTAGTCGAATGCAACCTTCTGTCAGCATCAATCTCTTCTGGAAATTATTATAGCGATCCCTTGAAAGACTGTCTTGTCTGTTTTAGCCCGTTCTTCTATGAACTGGGTGCACTTTTCAGCTAGAGCACATTACCTACTTTTTGCACACTGGGTTTGAGGTCTGGTGGATTTGTTGGTCACTCAAGGTGTCCCATGTCTGTTGAAGCAGTCACACGAGACACACTATTGTCATCATTGAAAATGAGGAACTAGAGACTGTTGTAATCCTTATTTGACATGAGGAAATGCTTTCAGCCGTTAAGAGATATTTGTTCTGAAATTGCTGCTTTGTTGTCTCTTCAGTGAGACAACTCGCAAAAATGTTTTCACAAGGTTGCATCAGGTCCATTTCTAAGACTGTTGTTGCTTTTTCTGCCAGGCTTGAAGAACAGCTGAGAATGTGTGTGGTTAGTTAGGCTTCAAGTTAGGTAGGAGATATTACCCTGCAGTATAATCAGCTCTTTCTTCTATCTGTATTCCTCTCCAAATTCTTAATTAATTTCATGTTTTTCCCATGTTTCCCACTCCATTAAGATAAACAGTCTGTAAGAAGTTTTCTTCTGCGCGATCTTTAAAGCTTGTGTCATGTTATTTTTCAGGCCTGGGTGGGGCATGTGGTTACCTGATTGGTGCGATGGACTGGGGTCACTCCGCCTTGGGTAGCTTGCTGGGCTCAGAGTACCAGGTGATCTATTTCTTCTCAGCACTGACCTGGGGCTTCTTCCTCACTGTGCATCTCTTCAGCATCCCTGAGAAGCCTCTGAGCAAACAGCACACATCCGAATCCTCTGCCCCCACTGTTCCGCTGATTGTGGGCACCAATGGCACTAGTTATGGGGCCTTGACCAAGGAGCCGCTGCCCACACCTGATCTCCGGCCTCGGTCTTTTTCAGCCCTCAGCGAGGCCAATGCAGTCACATCCAGTGCTAAGCAACCCAGCAAAGAGGTCAGTTCTGAGAGGTCCATCTTGCTCTCACCCTGTATACATCACAATTCGCTTTTAGACGCTCCTTTTTTCTTGCATACATTTTCCTAACACCCATTTTTGCTTTTTTTTGCTTGAGTGTGTACTTTATTACTTGTCATTAAGCAAAAGAGTCTGGTCCTGGAGGTACAGTGAGAAAGAAGCACACCATTTTGTGTTCAGTCATTATACACATGTTTTGAACAGGTTCTTTCTTTTTTTTTAGCCATTATCAAGGTGATTCTGACATGATCTGGGCTGTAATTTATCATAAGTGCTCTTCTGGGACAGCATAAGAAAAACCTAAAAGGAATACATAGTGGTTTGTTTCTTGTAAAGTTGTTGTACTCTGTAGAATTGCAGTGATTAAAGCTCTTGATGAAACCACAGTCATGCTTTCAAGTCTGGAATTTATCATGCTAGTATGTCATATGAAATGTCGCTTATTATGATGCAGCTATGGAAAGCTCTCCAAGAATTTTAGCATTTAGCCTCAAGTTATTGTGGAGCAATATCACTCTCTGCAGTACTTGTTCAGGTATTGTTCACTGCCGGATGCTCAGCATCTGTTGAAAAGAGGAACTAATAGACTTGTTTGGCACAGGACCTTTTCTGTGTTTCTACATTTTCTACTGCATAATTCCAAGCCTTTTCATTAAATGTATGCTTTTGGGGTGAATAATCTGACATTTTACGGCCACCCAGCTATTCAGAGCTATTTCTCTAAGTCCTTCAATGATTAACTGGCTCCGTACCTCACATAATGCACCATCTGTCCCTGAGGCAGCCTCAAGAGTTCATCTACTGTTCCACAAACCGCTCTTCTGTACCCTGTTCAGCAACTGGCTGCTACTTCTTTTCACAATATGATAAACACAGGCAGCTTTAACCATACTCCAATATTACTTGTTGAACAAGTAGAGGCCTGCAAGAGAATACAGTAAAGACGGTGTACACCTGTCCCTGAAAAGAAAAAACGTTAAGCCCTTTGCCATCTGCAGTGCTTCATAAACGATTAGGTTTATAGTTATTTAGTGGCATTCTGTTGGCATACGACACAACCACCTATCATGTCCAGTATATCAGCTTTATACAAAGGACATGCAAAGTGTCTGACCTCCCTGCATTTATTGTCCCAAGACTGTTGTATTACATAGGCAAGGCAATGTATATTTATAATGAGTGGAGTGCTGACCTTGCCACACAATGAAACATTTTATTTCAGACTGGGTGACGTCAGGCAGAGAAACATGGTCGTATATTAGCATTTCTATCACTAGAAAAAAATACCAGCTCTACAAAGTGTAAATAGCTCATATATAGGTGATAGGCTCATATGATAGCTCATATATAAGTGTAAAATGATGAACTGTAGATTTTACCATCAAGTCTCTCATGTGACAGTTGGAAAGGGCAGTGTTCATTTTCATTGATTGAGAGAACATGAGGAATACCTCAGAAATTTATTGAAACCTCTGAACAGATCAAACATGTGTGAAATCTTCCTGAGAATATTCCCTGCTGTTTTCTTAACAATGCAGCCTTCTATTATTAGGCTTTTTCCTCTGCTACCCATGACTAGGTAATTGGGTTAGACAGGCTTCCATCATTTCCACCTCATTGGATTTGGATCTTTAAGGATTTGAGGGTATGGACGAAGCCATGATGATCCATGGTAATGAACTGAGGACGGGTGCTTCCTTAGACTTATCACAACTTGCAGCACTCTTTAGGCTTAAATAGATGTGTTCATTTCATAATGGCTCCACAAAGTCTTTCATAATTGAATATGTAAACAAAAACCTTTGTGAATGTCCAGGTGCATAATCTGTCCTGTTATTACAGAATGTCAGTCAATCAAACCAGAGGAGAGTTTTATAAAAATGGCCATGGAAATGTGAAGGGTAGCTTTCTTCCCTGCAATTGGCTCTTTATTTCATAGATTTTCCCAAAAGAGAGAGTTTGTGGTGGGCTCAATGGCAATTTAAATAATAATTATAAAACTTTTTATGCATTCTGATTTATGTTATCTTACATGTTTGCGAATCTCAGAAAAACAAAATATTGTAATATGTATATGTAAGTGCAAAAGAATCATGATATATTTGTGCCATAGTGTGCATGGAGGTTTTTTGCTCAAGGCTTTGCCAGTTTATGTGCAAGTAATCTACATAAGAAATCTTAATCTTCTCTGTTGTGGTGTGTGTGTGTGTGTGTGTGTGTGTGTGTGTGTGTGTGTGTGTGTGTGTGTGCAGGTACAGAAGAGAATGACTCTAAAATCTTTACTGTCAGCCATGATTAACATGCCCACTCATTACCGCTGCCTGTGTGTAAGTCACCTGCTGGGATGGACTGCTTTCCTCTGCAACATGCTCTTCTTCACTGACTTTATGGGGCAGGTTAGTAAAAGCTTTCATTAACACAGTGTTATATAATTTTACCTTTACATTTTATTGTATTTACTAAGTACAAACACATAAGGATAGAAATCATAAAGAAATGACTTGATGCCTGTTAACTCATTTATAGTGATGTGTTAATTTCACTGGAAGAAAGAAATCAGAACTGCAATCTTTGGTTTACTGCTGCAGAGATTTCCAATTCTTGCCCTGGTGACCTCAGTTTGCATCTCAGTTTTTGTTGCTCTACATACCTGATCTAGCATGGGAGGACATTGTTAGCTAGGTCAGATGTAATAAATGCACAAAAATGTGCATAGTGTTGGGATTATGAATCCCCTGTATTAGTGCGTGGCACAAGGAAACCTCAGGTAATTCACCACTACTTACCAACTCTTTAATTAGCTACTCTCATACCAGTATGTACTAGTAAGTGATTACAAGATTAATGTAAAAATTACGTTCAATTCATTCTACTCCATGTGCATATAATTAATCTTATGGTTATCATTCATTTCATCAGCAGTGAGAGTACATTGTTAATTTGTTATTTGTTCATTTGAAACAAAAACATTATGAGTAAACATTTTGCACTGCTTTCCTATTTAATGCTAAATTGTACCAGTTGGTAGAGTAATGAAAGTAGCACACTGATTAAATTAGTTTAGTGGTGAAACCTTCCGATGGCTGACAGTTACCTATTAGGTGCTGTAAAGCAGCAATACACTTTTTAAGCTCTTCGCCAAATCCTAAATTTCAGCAAAGACTCCAAGAAGTGTACAAGATGTGAAGTAATAGACTTCACAGTAAGGTGGAGTGACTGTACTACACATGCAGAGATGTTGGTAGACAAAGTAACTGAATAACTCTTTAGGGCATTGATCATGATCGATTTAGAAGAATATTTATGGGTTGTGTTGTTGAACACCTTTGTTGATGTATCAGAACTAACAACATTCAATTTCCATTGACTATATATGCTAACAGTAACGAGCATACGATTGACAACATGGCCTTAAGAAAGCTGCAGATATATGAAGCTTGTCTCTGTATTAGATCTTCACACTGAGTGTTCTACTATAAGCCTCTTTAAATCTGAATGTAATTCACCTCCTACTGCTTCAGAAGCACTTCCCTTGTGCAGGTGATGAAGGGTTTCCATCTGAAATGTCCTTTTACTCAAGAAAATAAGATGAGCAACATTAGCAGTATACATGGATGTGCAGTGTATACAGATATAATGGTAAGGTGGCTACAGTCAAAGTGTCCACATCAATGAAGTGCTAGCGCAGTGTTATGGTATTTTTGAACATATAGTGTGTAAGACAGCCTGAGCCATGCAGAATAAGGCAGTAATAAAGTGATGAAATGTGTCTGAGTCCAGAGTTGTACAGCCTGAAGACTACAGGGAGAAATTACCTTACAAATGAGCAGTACCAGTCTGCATCTTAGTGTACTGTGTTGCTGTGGTTTATGAAGTGGGTGGGAGGGGGTCACAGTGATTGCTGACACCTTTGCCAGCACCCCCCTCTCTGCCATCCAATTTGCCCCAGGACTGAGCCACTCTTTCTAATGATCTCATTAAGTCTATTGGTGTCCTTGGCTGTGATACTGCCTGAGCACACAACAGCATAAAAAATGACACACAACACTATAGACTCAGGAGCTAGAGTTGGCTCTCCATCTTGTTCAGCCCTTCACAATCACCTCTCCTCTCAACTTGGGCACCCAGTTACTTGTAGGTGTTAACCATCTCAGTGTTCTCACCCTGGATGGTGACAGAACCTGGATGAGAATTTTTTTCCAGAAATCTATCAAAAGCTCCTTTGTCTTCTTTATGTTTAGTTACCGATGGTTGCTCTGGCGCCAGTCCACAGAGTTGTTCCCCAGACCACTATATTCCTCCCTCCCTTCACTAACACATCTCTCCATACCAGTGATGTATGAGAACTTTTGTAGATGATATGTCTCAGAAATCAGAGGTATAAAAATTACAGGGCGCAAGAAAAGGCCCCTGTGGAACCTCTGTGCTGCTCAGTCCTCTCTGGCATGCAGTTCTGTAGTGTCCCGTACTGGGACCTGACAGTCAGATAGTCAGAGTCTACCTGCACCACACTCAGCTTGGCCCTCAACATGAGGGACTGGAGGAAGCTAAAGGCTCTGGAAAAGTCAAAGAATGTGACTCTCACAATGCTCCCTGCCATGTCCAGGTGTGAGTAATCTCTGTTCAACAGGTAGATAACAGCATCCTCACCCCACATATTCACCTGATAGGTGAATTGTAAGGGGTCCTAATGACAGCCTACCTGTGTCCTGATCAAGAAAAAGTCTCTCTATTGACTTCATCAGGTGTGACGTCAATACTATGGATCTGTAGTCATTCACTTTCAATTTCTTGGAGGTCTTTGGCAATATAACAGTGTAGGAGGTCTTTCAAAGCACCAGATCCCCCCAGTCTCAGGATGAGGTTGTAGATATATTGCCAGATGCCACACAGATAATCTGCACAGGCCTTCAATACTTTACCCTGGACACCATCTGGGCATGCCGCTTTTCCTATATGCTTCATGCTTTGTGTACTATGCTGCTATGGCCTGTGTGAAATGACAGATGTTTGTTATGGGGAATGAAGAATTTGCTTCAAAGGCTCTCAGTAGTGTATCAAAGACACAAAAACGACCCATGCTGCTCACAGTAGAGTGGGAGATGTATGAGCTATTATCAGATGCTTGGCCCAGCAGTCCTCTTTCACTTGCAGGAGCTGAATCAAAGATCTTTACGCATTTACTATGAGTACACGGCCTGATTGTGCTGTCACTGCTGGGTTTCTTGATAGATTCTTATCCAGCATTCTCTCCTGTAGTTGCTTCTTGTTTGTGTGGTCTTTATAGAATAAGATTTTGGTGCATTTCTGATACCTTGCTTTTTTGGGTGTGCTTGTGTCTGCTTCCAGATTGTGTATAAGGGGAACCCATATGCTGCTCATAACTCCACTGCTTATGCCACCTATGAAAGGGGGGTAGAGGTGGGATGCTGGGGACTCTGCATCAACGCTGTGTCATCTGCACTCTACTCCTGTGAGTATTACTGCTCCATTACTTTATCCTATCCTATAACCTTATAAAGTTAATCTTTTGTAATGCTACCATAAGTGTGAATGAGTAACTATAGTTGGAGACTACCCATTTTGTAGCAATAAGAAAATAAAATCCTATCACTATACAAGTGGCATCATTAAATGTCATCAGACTCACAGAATTGTCCATCATTACTAAAGAGCAAATTGAAGAGAGCTTTCTAGGGACTAGCCTCCGTTTCCACCTAAATATAAAACCTATCAGAGAATCTCTGAGAGAGAATAGAGAACCTCCTCCAGCACAATTATTTCTTTTACAACTAACCTTATGTCAAAAACCCTGAAACAAAACTCTTAAGGACATTTAATGATACAGCAGTTCGGGTGAGACCTGAGTCTAAACTGTTGTTTTGTCTATAAAATTACCTTATTGGAAAGACAGCATAAGTACTAATACTCAGCTAAATAAAAATACTTTAAGTTTAAGTATGTGTCTTAGATAAAAAGTACAAGTACTTACCTTTTTAGACACTACATACAAACAATTTTATTGTCTAACTTGTTCCTATTGCCCACAGATGTACAGAGGCTGCTCTTACCCTACATTGGCCTGAAGGGTCTCTACTTCATGGGCTACTTTGTGTTTGGTCTGGGCACCAGTCTGATTGGCCTGTCTCCAAACATCATCTCCACCCTGTCCTTGTGTAGTGTCTTTGGAGTGATGTCCAGCACCCTTTACACCATCCCTTTCAACCTCATCTCAGAGTATCACAAGCAGGAGGAGGTCAGTATTAGTAGCTGACTAGAACAGAAAGCCTGATCTGCAACCCCAAGAAAAGTAAATCCCACATCTGTAAATTGTCACGCTCTCCAGTGACAGGGTATGATTAATTTCACTCATAATGTAAATGGAATTCAAACAGATGTACAGTTGTGCAATTAAAAGAAATCAGTCTCTGAGATTGTACTGCTCATGTGATATAACCTGAAGGGTCTCTATATAGGCCGCATAGACTGCAGATAGCTTTTTAACAGTGACCAGAAAATTAAAAGAAGAATCAACCAAGAAGGAGCCAAATTATGGTTGTAACGCTCAAACAAACTCAACTCTACCAAAAAAACTCAGCCCAGTTGGTGAAGGGGAATGCTTGCATGGCACTTAATGAACTTGAATTTATTAAGCCTTGTCAGTTTTAAATGTTATTAAAGGCAAAAGCATTGACATTTTGACGTATCATTGGCCTAATAAGTTTGTGTATATTTAGGGACATGACCCATATTAATCTGTTGTACATGATACTCATTGTTGTGGTGTTTATGGCTTTGAAATAGTGTTATATCTTGATCTGCAGTAGGTAACACCAACACATTAAGTGTATGGTAGAGCTACTTTTGTGGAAGGCACTTATTTCGCTGTTAATATTGTTTTTCTGAATGGGTACAGAAGTTGAGAATGCAAATGCATAAATTTAAACTGTTATGCTCACTGACAATGAAAAGAGAACGATCATATATGATTACTGGCATTAGAACATATAAAATGCCATGAGCACCATTAGTGAAATTTTTCACATCTAAGGACACCTACATTACCCTCTGACTGGCATGAAATTAATTAGTGGTCCTTTTGCAAACTGAACTATCTGGTTTCTATTTTGAAGCTTTTGCCATCAGCGTATATCTGACCATGCTTGACTGAACTGACATACTGGTAAAACGGAGCTGGTTTTGGCAGAGATACACCTGCTGGTGTTAGCACATTCTGTCACTTTGAGAACAAATCACTTACTCTGATTTAAGAAATAATGCTATTTGTCAGAGACATATTCTGTGGAAATGCTGAGAATGGAGAATCCCCCTCTTCAGCACTCTGACTTTGTCACTTTGAGGTGTTGATTTGAACTGGAGAGAGTTACTTAAAAACATCAAACATCATTTTTTTTGTAATTGTTCTAGAACTAAAGATTTTTTTAAACAAGCGTTTTTTTTATGTATCTCACAAAAGCAGAGTTGGAGTAGCAGCTGTCTATGATTTTAGTGTTCAAGCATCCTTAGGAAAAAACTTAGTAAATGTCTTCCTTCCTCTTTTCAGTGAACATCTGCTGGTACCCAGTGCAAATGTGTATTGCTGTAATTAGTTTCAGATAATTGATCATTACTGCAACGGCACATGCCACTGAAAATGTTTGAAAAAAAAACTTGTGTATGATATTCTAGTGATGTTCTTCTGGTTCCTTTATGTGAGTACTGTTTGGTGTGTTTATCATACTGTTTGCTGTCATACTGTCATACTGTGTGTTTATCATGCCAGATTATTATGAGAGCAGTGTGTGGCAAGTAATATAAAAGAATATTCTCCTCCCTCAGACTTCCACACTTTGTGAGATCCAAATGTCCCATAGACCCTTAAAGACTGAAAACAACTAGTTTTATTCATGATAAAAATATTTAGAATTTCTACCTGTGAATGTGAGCCATGTTATTGCAAGAGTCCAACAGTCTAATAACAGTCCACGACAAAATTCACAATACCCACTTACTGTGCTGTTCGTCTGTGGATTATATATGTATAGTTGTATATGTACTGTAGGGTACAATTACAACTATAAGGCAGCATGAGGTTATTATGTCCACAGCAAGACTGAGGTCATATGGTCATATGACTGAAACAAATACAAAAGCATACAGACTGTGGAACTATCTTTTGTCCTGCATGATCAGCATTGTCAGCAGCCCTTAACAACAGTCATCATTAGTCGGTTTGTGACCACAGGATGTCTGTAGGCTATTCTTATCACAGAAGTGACACTAATGAGGTACTTGCACATCTGTAGTGCAGTGTGAGTCAGGCACATCAGTGGCACTTGAATTTTTCTTGAGAGTATGGACCAATTTGCCATAGGCATTTTCCACCTTTGCCCCTTTTCCTAAGTTACTTTGCTTTAGCTTTTAATATATTTGCTTTGAACAAGTTAATGCACGACATTAATTAATAATACAATATGCATGTCATACATTATTGATTTACAGCTGCTTTTGAACTCTCTCCTTGAACAGGACCAAAGAAAGCAAGGCAAAGAGGAGCCCTCACTCCAGGGCCGCGGCACAGGGGTGGACTGTGCTGCTCTTACCTGCATGGTGCAGCTAGCTCAGATCATAGTGGGAGCAGGACTTGGCGCTCTGGTCAACCTGGCTGGCAGTGTGGTAGTAGTTGTCCTGTCTGCTTCAACCATGTCCCTCATTGGTTGCCTCTTCATTGCTCTCTTCATAAGACATGTGGAATAAACCTGGTCAGACTGGCAAACACAACACACAACTACCTATAGAATGGCCAAATTTGTGTTTTGAACTGATGTTCATGGTTGGGACTCATCAATTAGCAGCTTAAAGCTTGCTTTCTTCAGGTGCAGTCTGGTGATCTCAGCAATCTCATGCAATGGAACCATAACGCCATATCTAAAAGAACAGGTTCGGCCTTTACTGAGTCTGAGAAAGCAATTACGTATAATCTGAAAGGTGTTCATTATCTAGAAAGGTCATTATGCATGTTTAGCCCTTAACCAGGCTTTCAGTATGAGTTGAGTCCCATGTGAGGGAGATCATATGCAAATCCAAATATCTGAAATCGATCTGAAGTTCAGATTTTGCAAAGTTTAAGTTTTTGACTGAGAAACTAAGATGAACAGAGGCCAGCAACTGTGGAATAATAAAGTGAATCCTGTAAATGTATTTGCTTTATTTCAATATTTGTGTTTTCTTCTACTCCATAAAGAACAAATGTTTGTATACTCAGATTTTGACACACAATGGCCTTAATACAAGCACTGTTCTCTAGTTTTGCTTCATATGAAGGCTGAACACATAGATGGTCCCCACTTAGTGACAAGTTGTTACACATAAATACACTGTACAATTATAATGTGTCATTTGTGGAATACAAATGAATACCTTGACTTTGTCCAAATGTTCAGTTGCTTGCTTTCTATATTTACACCTTGTCATTACATTCACTGAAAGGTGTCTTCATAAAAAATATAGTAAACACATGAAAAAAATACAGTCAAAACAACGAAATGCATAAGCAGAGTAAACAGAGGACAGTTTGGTCCAGAAAACAGCTTTCAAGTAATTCAAAACCAGAGTTTAACTTAACTGTAAAGACTGCCCTCTTAGAGCTAGCAAGGTAATCAAAAATATGAATTCCCAGATTAGTACAGTGGTCTCTTATTATGACATTTCTAGTTCAGTTTGTCCTTTAAGAAGAAGGCAGCCAAACATGTGAACAGGATTACTGATATAGCCAGACTGATGATCTCCAAAAAGGTGCCACCTACACTACATGCCTCATTGTTTTTTGACATCCCTTAAAACACATGTATGTTTTAGCAGTAAAGAGTCAGCCAGTGGGTGAGTTTTAAAGAGAAGAGTAGCATCAAGTCATCTCCCTGTTTATTGTTTTGGGGCAGCTGGTGGCCCAGTGGTTAGGAGTTTCCCCTGCAATCAGATGGTTGTGGGTTTGTATCCCAACTGCTAGTGTCATCACTGAGGTACCCTTGAGCAAGGTACCGTCCCCACACACGGCTCCCCGGGCGCCCCTCCTCGGTGGCAACCCACTGCTTCACTTGGTGAATGGGATACATTTTACACTATGCTGTGCAGTGGTGTGTTCACTTATGACTCTAAGGGGCCACTTTGCCTTACAGACTATGCTGCTTGACTTAGAATACAGCACTTTTGGACAACAATGCTCGGTGTAATGACCAAAAATAAAACAAGCAAGCTGAGCAGAGTCAATAGAATTTCAATTTTCCTAACAATCCTTTCTATTTATTTTTCATTGCTGCCATTTGTTTGATTGGTGACATCTTACTGTAAAGATATCCGATTTGTTTTTCAAGAAGGAAAAAGCCTTTAGCGAAAGAAAAACAATATTCATTGATTATATTCATGATGGAAAAAAAGTTTTTAAGATCATTTAAAAAAAATAATATGATCATTTTCTTTCTGCCAGTGCCTTCACTGTATTATTTTACCTGAACACAACTGAATAATCCACAAGGAATTTGGCAAAACACTGGTGCCTCAACATACAACATCTTCACTGGAGAGTGACACATCATTTGATGCCATCCTGCCTCTAAACTCTGCCTGAGTTTGTTTTCTTTTCAGAAACAATACCTCGAAGTAAACTCCCTCATTAAACTACATGGCTAACAAGGCAAGTAGTTACGTTTAATTCAACACTTCAAAACAAGAACATGAATCGTTAATTAGTTCATTGGGAAATAAATAAGTAAATGCGCGAGAAAGTTTTGAGCAGAGCACGTAAACGTGCCAAAACTCACCACGTAGTTCTTCACCAAAGAACTTTCCAATGGATCATATTTTTTCGATGTGATGTGTGAGTGTGAAGAGTTTTGAGGAGTGCTACTCAAATCTGTTTTTTTTTCACCCTTCAGTTTTGAGAGAACTCGCACCTCACTGGGCTAGGTGCTGTTAGGGAGAAGGTCGTTTCTCCCGTTGTAAATGGCCACCCCGGGTGGGTAGAAGATGAGACTGGGCTCACGGGGCCGCGGCACAGCCTCCGCCGTGCCGGGCTCCTCCTGCTCGGGCTTGGTGGACGCCGTGAAGGGGCGCATGGTGGTAACGGTGGGCGAGGTGATTTGCCAGAAGAGCCTTTTCAAGGCTTTCCGAAACTCTCTCCTCATCAGACAGTACAGTATGGGGTTGAGGCAGCTGTTGGAGTGCGCCAGGCACACGGTGACGGGGAACACGTACACCTGCGTAGTGTAGTACTCGTAGCTGAAGTGCACTGCGTTGAGTTTGATGAGGATACCCCAGGCGGTCAGGGCCTGGTTGGGCAGCCAGCACAAGAAGAAGGACAGCACCACGATGGTCACAGACCTGGTGACCTTGGAGCGCCTCTTGGCGCCGGAGCTGTTGGCGTGTTTGCTGGTGATGAAGCGCAGCAGCAGCAGGTAGCAGATTGAGATGATGGCGAAGGGGATGAGGAAGCCCAGCAGCACCTTCTGCGCGTGGTACAGCCCGAGCCAGAACTGCGCGTCGCCGCTGCGGTCCGGGAAGCGCAGCAGGCACAGCTCGTCCCCACTCACTGCCGCCGTGGTCGAGAAGATCGCGTGGGGCAGAGCGGCCGCGCTCGCGCTCGCCCACACGGCGGCGCTCAGGCAGCGTGCTGGCACGCGCACTCGTGCTCTCCTCCGCCGGCTCTCGAGCGCCGAGGCCACGGCACGGTAGCGCGCCACGCTCATGGCCGTGAGAAAGAAGACGCTGGCGTACATGTTGGCCGCCGTCACGTACGACACTATCTTGCACATGGCCTTGCCAAAGGGCCACGCGAAGTCCAGTGCGTTCTCTACGGCCCAGAACGGCAGAGTTAGCACGAACTGGAAGTCTGTCACGGCCAGGCTCGTCACGAACAGGTTGATGGAGGACTTCTTCCACGCACGCCGGGACTTCATCAGGTAAAGCACCAGCACGTTGCCCACCAGACCCAGTGCGCACACCACCGAGTACACCACGGAGATCAGGATCCGCAGCACGGCGGAACCGTCCGCCACGAAGTTGCTCTTGTCCAGGTCGGCAGGGTCTGGCGCGTCCACCCACGACTCGTTGAATGGGTTGAAGCTCCCGTTGAACGCCAAGCTGGCGTTGTACACAGCGGCCGCGAGCTGCATCACGTCGTCCGTTGCGCCGCGAGCACCCGGAAAACTTTCACGCGCTCCATCTCTTCCGCGCCGTGGGAGCGCTGCGCCTCCCTGTGCCTTACTCTCCCCCACTTCCAGCGGGGGTCTCAGAACTTTTCCAGGCGCGTGCTGAGAGAAAAGGTCTTCTCCCAGTTTTCTGCCGCCTGTGGTGAACAACCTCAGATCGACAGGCTCTGCAAGCTCTTTTTTCTTTCTTTTTTTTATTGGCGCTAGTGCGCATGGATTGGACGACGCGATTTTTACGCACGCACGCACCTCCATCTAGCGCGTTTAGAGAGAAGAACCGGGGGAACCACACAGTAACCATCAATGACTTTGTTTTTCTTCAACTACAGGTTTGCATGCAGAGGAATTTAAGGAGAGACAACTGAAATCAAACAGAACTAGAACCGCCTTGGCTAGCACTAACAACGAACTATAATGAAATAAATGAGCTTTATTTCACATCAGAACTGAGTTACACTGACGAGAGTCAGATACATGTCTAGCCATGTAATTCTGAGAATTCTCTAAGTGCACTCATTTTAAAAATAAACATCTTGGGAGTTCTCGTTCATCTAGATTTTTTTACCATACTATCCATACAGTTCCCCGATGATGCAGTACAACGTGCCCCTCAGCCTGTAGAACTTCAGAGCAGTTCTGGTTCAGAGTAAAGCTGAAGACACTCCTCACTTCATACCTGTCTGCTAAACTTTGCTCTGATGAAGGTTCTTGCACTGCCCCAATATGTGTCTATGCTCATTTTTTCTGAAGTTGCACAGCCATTCCCTTTCATCCTGCAACTTTTTCCAAATGAGCCCTCTTCTGAGTTTCACTCACAGTACACATTTAAAGATCATACAGAGCGTCTCTCATGGGGTATGGATGATGCACCGAATGGATGATGCACTGAATGAAAATGTTTTATGGCTTTAGAAATTACACTAAAGAATACTATTCCAGATACTGTTCTGCTCATCCAGTCTTTTTCTTTTCATTTCAATGTTAAATAAACTGCAAAACCAATAAAACACAAAAAGGTATAGACTGCATGGAACAATTTCTTATATGGATTTAACTAAAAATCAAGCATCTCTTCTACTTTCAAATTTGTGAATTTGCTCTTCTCTGCTCATTTGAGGTCTGAGTGCCATGAGGGATCCAAGAGGGCTTAAAAAACTACAAAAGACTCAGAGACACAAAGTTCTCATATACCCAAAACTGCCTCACACAAGCACTTAGAACACCCCCACCAAACATCTTCGCTTCCTATCTGAGGGCAGATAGAATGCATTCCCTCAAGGTAATTTGTTTTTACGTGACCATCTCTCTTCACCAATTAGAATTAAGCTGGATGATTTTGTTACTGTGCCTCTAAGACTGATATGTAGTTCCTATTGATGGCTGATATTGTGCCTCATTCAAAAAACAGTCTGAAACATATGTACATATGTAAATGTGACATCACAGGAACAGTACATAAAAAAATTTATCTTATTTTTCATATATTGACCATATGGGATACGGGCTCATCTGCATAGTGTTTCTGCAAGGCATATGCTTTTCTCCAGATGTTTTCCTTTGCCTGGCATTGCAGACAGCTTGCAGTCTATCTCTCCTTTGCTGATTAGGGCTACATCCAGTAGGAATGGTGAGGATTCTCCAGAGGTCATCAGTATTTATGAAAGCAAGATTGGCAAGTTGGGCAGAAAACTTTGAAAAGGTGGTTAAAGACTGGATACTGAATGTACTCACCTTGTATAGTCAGTAACATAGTTAATTATAAAATGTAAAAAAGTAAAAAGTATGCTGAGTACAGGATGGTTTCAGGTCATACACTTTTAAAGGCATGGCAAACTAAACATGTTGCAAATGAATGTTACTAACAATCTTTTGATGCAGACAGTGTGGTGCTAATTTTCAGTGTCAGAACAAGGAGTGGTCACCACTTCTTCTCCTGGAGATCTTTCTGCCACCTTTAGCCCCATCCCTAATTAACCCCATCTGTTCTGTTTAATTATTGCCTTCAGAAGTCTTTGATTATCTGGATCGGGTATGTGAGCTGTGGGTTGGTGAACTCAGGTGTATAGAAATCCTGTAAAATAATGAAAAACCTAAATTAAATGCTAATCACAAGTTTCAGACAGCTGTGGACATTGCTATTAGATGCCAATAAACAACAATAAAGATCACTAAAGGCAAGTCTGACATGTGGCAATCATTTTCAATCATGACAAGCACAGATGGAAACTACCATTTACTATTTTTATGTTATTTAGCCATGTGTTTTATGTTGCCCAGAAATTAATGATTAACCATGCATACTCCACCAAAAGTAAACAATCAGTTTAATTTATTTCATTCCATAGTGCCTTGATGACCATGTTTTCATATAATTTCAGTAGAAAATAATTTCATGCTTACTGTGAAAAGACTGTCAGATTTATTAAATGTTTAGTCCATAGTTGGGAGTGGGATAGACAGACCCATTCTGCAAGAGTGGGATTAAAAAATTGTCCTGTGCAAAATGCAGACTGGAGTAACCAGAAAGTTTGATTTGAAAAATTTGATTTCTCTAGAAAAACAATATTGGTACCGAACCATGATATTATGTGGTGCTTCTTTTAAAATGTTTCTTCACTCTCACATCATATTTGCATGTAATTTCCTCTACAAAAGGATAATTCTTTTTAAAGTAAGTCAGAGAGCCAAAGGTATTTCTTTTATGATATCGCTCTAGTAAATGATGGATATAAGCCTGTGCATGAAGCTGACTCTGAATTTTGCCTTTGTCATATCACAGCCCCATAGCCTATCTCTATTAGTAATTAGGTGTTGGTGGATTTTCATCTTCTCGTTATTCATTCTGAAACAGGGTTTTACTCTCTTGGAAAGAAGTATTGACATTTTCTAAGCCCATTAACTTGTGGCATGGAGTAATGGCTGTCCTTGTTTTCTTTTTCTAACCTTTATGTCTAAGAAAGCAGATAGGACACCATCAAGGCAAAGGAGGAACACAGGAAAATGTGTTGGTATTTTGGTAAAAATGAAATGGTTCTTTTTTCTTTTTTGGTTTAAGCATACAGTGCAAAATGTACACAAATGAAAAGGCATCAGTATTAAAATTAGCTCAGTAAGCTACAGTATATACAGAAGGAACATAAGGGACCATAATAACTACTGTGGAATCATAAATAGCTTACATCAACATTTGTGTGTGTGTATGCCAACACACTTATTGCACTTTATTAATTTACTTGTTTGTGTTGATTTAACATAATTATATGCAAAGGTTTGAACACCCTAGTAAAATTAGGGAAAATAAGAATGCATTGAACGCACAAGCAACTTAAATATGGCAATTTTCTGCAATGTCCTAGTGCACAGTTTGTATTTTTTTTAGTTTAACATAATGGAAAGCAAGAAAACAAAATAAAACATGCTTATTTTTTATATAGTTATTAAGCAATTGAACAGTAATGGTGTGTTGAAAGTGTAGAAGTGTGTCATCTGTAGAGAATGCAGACATCATTTGACCAAGTGTGTCTAAATGTAAGGCCAAAGCTTACATTCTGTAAACTATTATCCAATCTAAAAGCTGTGTAAGAGTTGTTAAACCTAGACCTTTGGTGAATTGTGCTAAGAGGTTTAATCATTGTTAACGTTGTTGATGAATAATGTATACGTATCTATGAGGGGATCTTCACTGTTCATTTTCCAACACATTGAAAGGAAAGGAAAGAATGAATATCTGTATCATTGGCATTATAATAAGTCAGAGCTGGATTCGGTACATTCATGACATTTCTGAATGAGCCCTGATTATTTTCATAAAATATTGCTGACATCAAACCTCTGCAGTGTCCAGAGAGTCTTTGAGATTCATCTTGGACCACAGGAACACAACAGCTCCCCTGCCAAGGCAGAGAACCCATAGTGTGAGTGGGATGAAACAGCAAGAGCTGGCAGGGGTGCTCAGCTGTGACGAGGGTTTTAGTGAAGCCTTGCATTCCCCAACTGCTACCACATAACCCCCAGCAGCAGCCTTACACTTCACAGCTTAACTCCTAGCTGCATTCTGTCAAGGTGATGGATATAGAAGATTTCAGTCAACCTAGCAGTAATGAATATTAAATGTTGTTTTTTCTTGTAGTTAATTAATGTATTTATTTAGAGTAAAAAACATCAGGTAGTAAGTTACCTGAAC
>JBBPCX010000269.1:0-18766 GCA_037974365.1 Hydrocynus forskahlii
TCAGCCTGGGCCGCTGGGTTTAAAGAAAGGTATGAGAGAGAGGGAGAGGGAGAGAGAGGGAGAGAGAGAGAGAGAGAGAGAGAGAGAGAGAGAGAGAGAGAGAGATTTTGAAAGGAAGCTTCCAAAAGGGTACCAAGGACACTGTGATGGCTTCTCTTGTTTTATGAACATCTGACTCTTACCTCATCTGGCAGTTAAAGTGTGAGGAATTTAATCAAACCTAGCCTGACTTTCTGTTGGCCTTTATCTGTTTTTGGACTGGAAAAGTTTTATAAGTCTGGCAAAACCTTTAGTATGTAAAAAATTTAAGTAAGTCAAAGAAAAGAATGCTTAAAAACTTATTCCACTTAACAGTACTTTGCTTGTATACAAATGGAGGCTCTGTGATGCTCTGGGTAATGTTCTGTGCAGAAACATTCATTTGGACATTACATTGACTCATACCACCAAATTAAACATTTTTGTAGACCAAATGCACTCCTTCGTGGCAGTAGTTTTTCCCAGTTGCAGTGGCAGGTGTTGACTAAGTCTCCAAATTCCCCAGATGTCAATCTGACTGATCATCTGTTGAGATGTCCTAGGCAAACTCGTCTGATCCATGTGTAAAGTAGCCATTATTGTCACATGTGAACACACAGCGTGAAGGACTACCTCCATTATATTAGATAAGTTATGGCCGATCGGTGTATAAATATGTATTTCAATGTAAATACTTTTTACTTTCATTCAAGCATACTTGGTCACGTAAATATAATTTCTGTGTACTTTATCCACCTCTGTCAGTGAATCCATTATAAGACATAGCAAGGTTTACACAAAGTATTATGTTATGAGAATCAAGTGTTTTTGCACTATAGACAAAGGCTCTCTGTGTGTCCTTCTTAAATCTTAAGGGCTGTCATGGATATAACAAGAACAAGAACGTACATGTCCTGTAGTTCGCCCATGTAGCGTGATGGATAAACCCCATCGTGGAGAGACATGAGAGAGTTGGTAGAATCACGCACTTTGATCTATGAGTTAAGATTCCCACCGGAAACTGCATTCACAACACTCACACAGTGGATATTAAACAGAGGTGAGTACTCACGAAATCCAGGGTTGAGATGGAGGGGCGAGTTGAAGAGCAACATGTCTATATCAGCTTCCTGTTTATATACCCTGTGACACATGTCACTTCCATTGACCCTTGCGCGTCACTTGACTGGTGCGTGTGACAGTACCCCCCCTCTAGGACCATCACCAGGCGGACCAGGTTAGGAGGATTCCTGACAACTGTAGTCCTGGATGAGGGATGGGTCCAAAATGAACCGTCCAGGGACCCAAGACCGTTCTTCCAGACCATAGCCCCGGCCACGGCATCGCGAGTCAAGAATCCGCTGAATGGTGTAAGCAGGAGCACCGTCAATGATCCGAGGCAGGGGGTCTGGAGCGGCAGGAGCCAGGGGTGAAGTGGTGAAGTGTTTGAACTGAGAGCAGTGGAAGACCGGGTGAATCCGAAGAGAGGCAGGCAGCTGGAGCTGGAATGTGACAGGGTTAATCCTATGAGTGATTCGGTAGAGTCCAATGAAGTGGGGTGATAAGTTCTTGGACTCAGGTGAAGATTGCGAGTGGAAAGCCATACCCTGTCACCTAAATGGAACAACTGTCCTGGGAGGTACCGGCAGTGATGTTGCTGGACATAGCGCGTTGGCCCGCTGGATAGCATCGCGGGCTTGCTGCCAGAGCCGCCGCCACCTGCGGACCAACTGTTGGGCCGACAGTACATCAACCTCCGTTTCTTCTGCCACCTCGATCAGATGGCAGAAGGCCTTCCAGCACTTGGCTGTGAACAGGAGCCCTCTGTCTGAGATGATGTCCCTGAGGAACCCATGCAAAAGGACTACATGCTCTATGATGATTCTGTAAGAGCCACCAGGTGCACGGCCTGGGAGAATCAGTCCACAGTGATCAAGATGGTGTTCTTCCCCTCTGAATCCAGCAGTCCAATGATGAAGTCCAGCGGGATGTGCGACCAAGAGCGGCGAGGAACCGGGAGAGGTTGAAGGTCCCCTGGACTGGGCTGATTGGGAGTCTTGGCCCTGGTGCACACCGCCCGTGCCTGAACGAACTCCTTAACATTAGAGGCCATCTTGGGCCACCAGAAGACACACTGTAACAGAGAGAGGGTTCAATGAGAGCCCGGATGGCCCATGATGGCAGATGAGTGAGCCCACTGGTGGGTGTCAGATCTTAATCCGGTGGGCACAAAGAGTCGTCCAGGCGGGGTGTCTGCCAAAGGGGGCTCGAAGGCCTGCCCCTGGTGAACTCGATTTCCAGCTCCCACCGGAGAGGTGAAACAACGATGATAGGAGGAAGAACAGGTGCAGGGTGAAGCCAGGGGCTCTCCCTTTGGAATTGACGAGAGAGGGCATCGGCCTTGGTGTTCTTCAACCCTGGACGGTAAGATAGAATGAAGTTAAACTACTCAAAGAACAGTACGCCTGCCTGGGGTTAAGTTGTTTTGTCTGCTGGATGGTTATGAGGTTCTGATGATCAGTCCAGACAGTGAACGGGTCACTGCCACCCTGGAGAAGTAACTGCACGGATGCACTTTCTGGTCTGGACCTCATTGAGAGAAAATGGCTCCTATGCCCACATCAGAGACCTCCACAACGAATGGCTTGGCAGAGTCTGGGTGAAGAAGCGAACAGGTGACAAAGATGGTGAAAGGCGTCAGTGGCTTCTGGAGTGAGATGGAAGGAGGTCCGAGTGGGTCTGGTGAGGGCAGTGAGAGGTGCTGCAACCGAGCTGAAGCCCTAGATGAAACGTTGGTAGAAGTTTGCAAACCCCAGAAAACGCTGAAGCTGCTTAAGCGAATTGGGTAGAGGGCAATTACGCACAGCCTCCAGCTTCTGGGGATCCATGGCCACACCCTGAGGGGATATCACAAACCCAAGAAATGTAGTGGAACGCTGGTGGAAAGTACATTTTCCAGCTTGCAGAGCAGTCGATGGGCCAGCAACCTCTTTAACACTGCCTGGACATGCTGGGGATATTCTTTTTGGGTCTTCGAGTGAATCAAGATGTCATCAAAGTAGGCAAAGACCCAGCAACCCAGCATGTCCTCGAGGAAATCATTAATAAAGAGTTGCCGCTGGACTATTGCACAAGCCAAATGGCATAACCAATGTCTCACAGTGGATGGTGGGAGTTATGAAGGCCGTCTTCCGCTCGTCGCCCTCCCTGATGCGAACGAGATTGTAAACACTCCTGAGGTCCAGCTTGGTGAAAATGGAAGCACCAGAGGGGGCATCCAGGGTGGTGTTGGTAAGCAGGAATACATGACGGTTCTTGATGGAGTCCTCCATCCTTCTTCTTCACAAAGAAGAACCCCCACGGCCGCAAGAGAGGATGATGGTCAAATCGTGCCCTGGCGAAAACCCTTGGCTATGTACTCCTCCATGGTCTTCTGTTCCTTTTTAGACAAGGAGTACAGGTGGCCGCGGGGGGGGAGGGGGGTGTACCATACCGGGCTAGAGCTCAATAGCGAGGTCATACGGTCAATGAGGGAGCCTGAGAGGTGAATCAGGAAATGGTTGGGGGGAAGGGCATACAGCACAGTTGTGGTCGGGGGAGGTGCAACAGGCACACAGACCTTTGCGACATCTCCTAGCCGTCTCCGCAGGATTCAGGGAGGTGTGGCCTAACAGCATGGGTTCCCCGGCTCCGGAGTGGGCCCCTGATGGAGGTGAAGATTCCGGTGAAGAGATGGTTTTAGGCCGGGAACTCGCTGGCAGCAGGGTACGAGGGGCTGGCTTTGAATGAGAACTCATGCGCTGATCGATGCGCATACATAGTTGCACCATACCCTCCAGGGTATCTGGGAGCTCTCCTCTGGCGAGTTCATCCTTCAGGCGTGGAGCCAACCTCTTGTAGAAGGCTGTTTGGAGTGCAGAGTGGCCCCAAGCCATCTGCATGGCCAGGGTGCGAAACTCTGCGGTGTATCTGCTGACCCAACGGTCCCCCTGCCGCAGATGGTACAAATGGGAGTCATTCTCCACCTCACTGTCAGGATGCTGGAAAGCAGACCTGAGCTGACGGGTGAACTCTGGGTATGAGTCTGCTGGGTTTACTACGTGGGGCTCAGTCATTCTGTCACGGACATAACGAGAACAAAAACATACCTGGCCTGTAGTTCCCACGTGTAGCGTGATGGATAAACCCAATTGTGGACAGACACGAGAGAGTTGGTAGAATCATGCACGTTGATCTATGAATGCTCCACACACACACCTCTGTTTAATATCCACTGTGTGTGTGTTGTGAATGCAGATTCTGGTGGGAATCTTAACTCTTGTGTGCAACATGTCTCTACCAGCTTCCTGTTTATATTCCGTTGACCCGTGAGCGTCTCGTGACTGGTGCGTGTGACAAGGGCCCACATGTAATTGGTTTCATGGTAGATACTGAATAATTCACAGCAGACTGTCAATAATTCATAGCAATAGTGAATAATTAATAGCTTATACAACTATTAACTGAACATACTGAAGAATCCACAGTAGTTAGTGAATAATTTATAGGAGATATTAATTCATAGTAGATACAAAATGGTTCAAATTAGAGTAGCAAAAACTGAATATTAAGTGTTCAGACTAACAACAATAATAAGCTGTAACTGCAAGCCACAACTCTATCATTCTTTCCAGTTGGGCTCTCCCTTCTTTGCAATTTGCTAATCGAGTCATTTTAACTGCACCTCTATGGTAAGCTCGGTATTATGACCTCTGTTAAAAAGTCCTCTGTTGAAAAGCCCACCCCACAATACACAAACATCTACTGTCATATATGGCCATGAACAGATGCAGCATTGTTCTCACCCTCCCTTATCCCTATAGTCTTCTTCTTTGCTTTTGCTTCCTGCATGTCTTTTTTTCCTCTTTCCAACTGCTTTTTTATCATCGCTTACCTTTAATCTCCTGCAAGCCCTTGAAAAGGGAGGGTAAAAGTGATAGAGAGAAGAAAAATAGGTGGAAAAGAGAGGGGAGAGAGGGTGAGAGAGGAGGAGCAGGAGACCCTTCTGATCTTATCTGTTTTAGACTCAGGTATGCCAGAGTCTATAAAAAAAACCCCACCAAGAACTGCCTTTTCCATCGCGCACCACACACTGGAGCCATTGTTGGCGGTGGGCACCCTGTGATCAGGTAGGCCTAAGACTTATGAGCATGTGTCCCCTTCTCTGCTTTCTTTTCATGTCCCTGCTTTTAGCTGGCCTCTACCTGTCTACCGAGCCCTTGCTCTCTTCCCTCCTTATCCTCCTCCTCCTTCCCCCCTACCCTGGCTCCGCAAGCTCTCTCATAGCTCCGATCTTTATCAGGCCCTGTTCTTCCTGCTTTTTCATCTCTCTGCTTTTGTCCTACAGCTTCATTCTATCCCTTTTGCTTTTTTACTTTGCGCTCGTTCACCTGCAAGAGACGCAAATGGTCATAGATCTGTACAAAGAAATTATGGCATATTTTCAGTTCTGCCGAGTTTACTGTTTGCCTTTTGTCTTCCATTTATTTATACAGCAACAGGCAGCAGTATTATGCAAGGACAAAGGTGCCCTCTTGGCTGGCATGTGTAATAATTGTATTTTATATGTCCAAGTCTTAGGAATAAAGCTAGTGCATTGAGCTTTATTGCTCTTAGTGGCCTCTCACTGGTGCAGTTCCGGCCACCAATGGAGATTCAATTCAGTGCCTCTTACACACCACTGTGCATACATAAGCACTGGAAATCCTGCCAATAAATCACCATAACCTCTTGCGTGGGACACAGCAAGCTGATAAAGAACTAGTGGCAACTTTGTCTTCCCTCAACTCACCGTCATCTCTCATCTCATGTGAAAATTAAAATAATTTCAAAAATATATGGAAAAGCAAGTGTAATGACCACTTCTGGAGATATGTGTGTGCCCTCTTGAGGGTGCCGTTTTCTTGTGTGGCCCCCTTTCTTGCTTTTGTTTCTCCTCCCATTTGGTTTCTTTCACTGACACAAAAGAACTGACAAAGACTGACCTTAGGCCAGCTGACAGACAACTTGGCATCTAAAAAAGCATCACTTTGCATAATGTGACTGTGACAATAAATAGGGAGTGACGACAATTTTTGTTTTTGTAAAATCTGTGTCAGGCTTTGTCTGGCTCATATATGAACTCATAGGTTCATGTAAATTAGCTAGCATAATGGATAACATCACAGTTCTTTATGATGGACTTGGGTTTAAATTACCAACCAGTAAAGCTAGTAGTTTAGACGCCACAGGATGTATAAAATGACTGCAATCTTGAGAAGTTTCAGTACTCAAAAGCACAAAGAGCAAGTGATAATCACAATCTTAAAAATGTGTTAAGAATGCTTAGATCCATTCACTGGGAGGTAATCAAAGATGCCTTTCATCACTGGAGGATTGAAAAGGCCGACAACCTTGAAGCTCTGAAATGGCCTACAGTATACACCTTTGATCTGGACAGCTAAACCTTCTTGCATTTTAGCAATACTTCTCCAAAGAAGCCAACAGCTGGTGAGAGAAGTGCTTCGTTTCACTGTAATGAATATGCAGAGCAAGCTTAGTTCTGGATGATGTGAAGCCTTGTTACAAGTTATGCAATGGTTACAGTGTTTTGACAATATTAAGACTGAGAGTTCAGGTGTAATGTCTACAGGTGTGGACAGCTTATTTGCAGTAGCTTCCATCCTGCTGTTTTAAAACAACCCTTCTGCCTTACAGTCACAATCATCCTCTTTCATAATACTTTCTGAATATATTTTGTGCTTTGAGCAAATATATTTTAACCGTCTGCAACCACACACGCATGAGAAATGTCGATTATAACAGTGTGTACTGACAGGTACAGTCAAACAATAGTAAATGGAATCTGAAAATGCAGTTGCAATAGGGGCATGGTGACCCTGCAACTGTGGGTTTGGCTTTACTACAAGTAATGTCATTTGCTAAAGGAGTTGCAAAAAGAGAAAACAGCCATGGCTCTAACTGCAATGGAAATGTCACTGAAAATGTCATGTTATTGTTAGCTCTCCACTCATTTACCCCATTAAACATTTCCCACCGGCTGTGGTTTGTTCATAGATAGTATGTTCCCACCAGTGCAATTTGCCATGGCTGATCTTTAGTTAAATAGCCCCACTGGTGGGATTCAAACACCGTGTCTTGAAAACTTATGCAACAGTCAACTTTAGCTTTACTATTTATCTTCCCACAGCATACAGTTTATCCCTAAAATGCAACAATGATCCAAAAGTATCAGAGCTAGGCCTTTAGTGAAGTCCAAAAAATATCAAAATAAGGTTAAAAATGGAGAAAAAACAAATCCATAGTACTAATTTCTGCAAGCACTCCCTGTAACTAATGATAAGAGCGTCTCCAAACTCTGGATAAGAGCGTCAGCCAAATGCCCCTTTACCTTTACCTTTACCTATGGGATTATACTAGTGTTTTAGCAGTAAGCTAAAGGCTAAAAGCTAAAGGCAACATTGACCATTATAGATCAAACACGGTAGCTTATGAAGGACATTTATAGCTGAAGAATGCAACAGATACATTAACAGGTATTTAACCTTTCATGTAGCATTTCTAGAGTGATTCCTTCAGAGTTTAAGAATGTAATGTTTAGGCTGCTACATTTATTCACAATCAGTCTGGGACTTCCAGGCCTAAGGTGACTCTTATGAAATTTGTCTCCCTCACTTTATATGAAAACTTGATTGGTTGATTTCACTGGCACTACTTATGATACCATGTTGGTTTTGAATCTGACATGGGATTTTATCCAGCCCTTAGCCAATGGACTAGTGAATGAGGGAACTTGTCAAGCTGCTAAGATACAGAATGAAAGAAAAAAAACTGGATAATAAGAGGTTTTAAGAATTTAAATGTATTTTACCAACGAAATTTTGAAAACTGCTGGATCTGCAATAGAGTTTTAGATGCAAACATCTATCCATGATTGGAGCCGCTTCTCCTTTACAAGGGTAACGGGGGTGCTGGAGCCTCTCTCAGCAGTCATATGGCAAAAGGCAGGGAGATACCCTGGACAGGTCAGACACTCAGGCAAACACACTCATGGCAATTTACCATCTCTAAAATGCATGTCTTTGGACTATGGGAGTAAACTAGAGTTCCTGGCAGTATCAATTTATGTCGCTTCATGGTTCTTTCATCAGCGTTCTCCCGCATCATGCAAATACCTCACACAACCATTAGGAATCAGCGGCGTGTCAATCAATCCTAATAGCTCACCTACCAAACTTATTTATTTAGCCTGCATTTATTTTATTATGCATTCACCTGCTAAGAACAAACAAATAAACAATTTTTACTTGCTTACAATAGACATAATGATGGTTACATGTTTCATTTTGGCTAGAGTGCCTCTTTAAGGCCTAAAGCCTGCAGAACATCTCAATTCTTTATCAGCCTTTTGGGCCAAATGAGAGTCCAGTTTACTCCCATAGTCCAAAGACATGCATATTAGATGAACTAGAGATGGTAAATTGCCATGAGTGTGTTTGCCCGTGTGTCTGAACTAGCAGAAATCCACGCAAACAGGGGGAGAACATGCAAACCCCACAAAAGAAATGACCCATGGCTGCCCTGGCTGGGAGTCCCAGGACCTTTTTGCTGTGTGACAACAGTGCTACCCAAAGAACCACCATGCTAAAAATAAACGTAATAATCAGAAAGCATTGAACCTACTCTGAATGGCCTAGAAGGCCCTGAACATTCTGCTTCGCTTAAAAGCATTCAAAACTTGAACGTGTGTTAACTGATGCGAGTTAAACGAGCCTTTGCTGTATTTATGCTCTTGGAGTATTTTAGAGGCAAGATACCATACGTTTCACTCATATAAAAGCATCAGACTTCAGACTTGTTCAAAACAACCTTGCCTAATTTGTGCTGTTGATATTTTATGCTGCCTGGTATCCATCAGATACACAGCCTGCTGCAGGCCAGCCAAGCAGCCACAAGAGCTGTTAACTCGACCTTAGCCTCACAGTGAGCATGTTGATGCTGCCCCGGTAGGTGCTATTGACATAGAGCAACCATTTTACCACATAATCTCAGTTTAACATTTCTGTCTATCATATCCAGAATGCAGTGATTTATGAGAATGTGAACAAACATTGCTGCACCCATGGTTGGTTTCCTGGGTTTGTATAAAAGTTGTCTTCATCTGACGTCATGGTGGGCCCACTTAGTGCAAAAAAATAACTAATACCAAAGGATCCATGGTCTGCACTTGTTTGCATGGAGCCTGATTCCCCATACAATTCTGCAGGTAATGCTGCTTAAGAATCACATTCTAGATCTGCAGCTACATGCACATATGTATAAGAACACACTCTGAGTGAATGGTTGGAGGCAGCCAGAATGCACTTGTGAAAGCTTTAAGACAAACGGCTTAATATCTCTCCAAACGGCTCAAGATCATTGACAAGGTGTTGACTGAGTCAGCTAAAAGTAACAGTTCTGCATATTACAGAAATGCTCCCAGACGGCCTTGGCTTCACAAAGAAAATCCACTGAAAGCAACTGACAGTGATGATCCTTTGCCACACACAGTGTATTTCTAGACAACACAAAAGGGGACTCTGTAACCCTGATCAAACATGTGTTTTCAAGCAAGCATACAAAAAATACAACAGTCAGGGCACTGCAGTGTTTTGAGGTGTGGTTGCCATGCCAAAAGCCTATGTTTTTTTCTCCTCCTGGCACCCTCCCTGACATTTACACCTCCCTTCACATGAGAGAAGGTAGAACCAATGGAATCCCAAAAAGAATGTGTCACTTCCACCAAGACGTTGGTCGGACCGTCCATCTTGAGCAGTGCAAGTTGACCCATTTCCACCTTTGCCCTTTGCTTTGCCTTGATCTTTTCAAACGGCCGTCAAAGGGGACTGCTTTCACTGTGAATAGGCAGTTCATGAAACACTGTATAAGGTTTAGGAGTATTGGTTTAACATTAGTGCAAGACTTCTGAAATACCAGGCTGAATATAAATCAAACTGGATGGGTGTTTCTGCAGTCAAGCGTTTGGGATCTTCAAAAACAAACAGCCTTCTGAAGATGAATGAAAATGAAAGTTCACAATTACTTTAGTCATAAATTAATGCATTAGAGACATGAAGAATTGCTCTGCTGTGAGTTTTCATTGAAGCAACAGTTCAAGAGACTTTTGGATGACTTTAGTGGAACTGGAGCCAAGCAATGCTAACACAAAGTCATTTCTGTAACGGAGAAGAAAACACAAATCTTTTCGACTTGAATTTCCAAACCTCTTCACCACGTTGCCTGTGATCTCAACGTTGCCTATGATCCAGAGAAAATAGGCGGAGCCATTGTCACCATGGACACTGCCAAATGTTGACTGTTGCAATTCAGATTATGTCAGGCGCACGCTGACCGCTGACCCGTTGTAACTTGGGAGAAAGAGCAGTAACTATGGTGTCAGGGCTTTAGGTGATCCTAGCAGTTGAGTCAGAGGTGCTCTGAATGCTCTGGGAACCTCTGGTAAACCCTTTGATGTGGGACAGCGTGGAGCTTTCCCCTATAAAACAAAACTGCAACTACATGTCACCTATGATGTCATGACTTGCAGCTTAAAACGTTGCTCCTTGACCCTCTGACGTCACCGAACCTGGTAGAAAGGTTAAAGTGTCAAGACTGATAGATTCCATGGTTTTCTTTAAGGCCTAAAGCCTGCAGAACATCTCAATTCTTTATCAGCCTTTTGGGCCAAAGGTCACTGAAATGGATTGACTTTAACCTATTTTGTCTTAGTGCCAGTGCTGTATCTGCACATATGGAAACAAAAACCAGCCAACAGTATCATCAATAACATGCTGCTCTGGCCTGACTTACATAGGAACTGACCTGGCATAGGTGCAGTTTTTTTTCCCCAAACAGAGGCCACATTTTGAACTTTTAGACTTGAGTAGACATAAATACAGAACTGGAGGAGCCAATAACCTGATATGAGCCGCCATCCAGCCAGCATTTAAAGGCTGGGAGGCCCGTTCTTGGGAGCCTCCTCAAGGTGGATAATATTCTGGCATGCAGGGCCAGGCTGTGTTTGGAAGAAAGCATGGGAAAGTCTCCTGGGAGATTTTAGCATGGACATGATAATCAGAGAAATGCCCTCAGCATGTTAATTAGGCCTGGGTTGCACGCAGGCGCCTGTGTGGCCACGCCAACCTTTTTACACATACACATTAAATTCATAAATACACACTGAGCAAATTTGCTTTCGCGCATGTGTTCACATCTGCTGTAAGTATGTGCACACAATGGACGGTGAACATACATATGGAGGCACCAATAAACTGATTCAGATGCATCCAGAAGGAGAGGTGATGGGAGTAACAGAGATGTATGCACTCATCACTTCCAGCAACTCCACTCACACACTCAAAGTCAGTCCCTTCCCAGAAACCCAATGATGGACAGACTTCATAGCAAGCCTCTACTGGGTCAGTGACAGCCAACTCCGCTTTGAAGCCCATTAATCTTCTCTTTGTTTACGTGTGTGAAAGAGATGGAGGGAAGGAGTGTTTGGCTCGAAGTGTTTACCTCGAGCCATGTTGCAGATTTTCATGACAAAGTGTGGAAAATCTCTTTCTCCTTTTTGAACTCACCGTCCAGTTTGAGTGTTCACCCTCCTCTATACGTGCATGTGTACATTTGGAAGCTGTAGGCGCATGTGCGTTACATTACAGGTGATTCGGGATTTGTTGACGAGTGTATGTCGATGAAGACAGTGTCCATGGCGACATTACCTACAGCATAGATGCCCCTTCCCGAAACCAGGGCCCAGGCCTCTGAGATGAGAGAGGGGCCACTGTTGCCGTTACCTGGATACACAACCACTGTTTGCCTAACTGTGGGCTTCACACCTCTTCTGCTGAATGTGCACATTCTAGCCCCGCCCACCTCACTCTTCATTCCTCTGACCATGTGTCAGCAAGCCGCCAGTCAAAAAGTACCAAAGCTTTAGCAAAATCATGTAGTACTGGGAAGAGAGAATTCTTATGGGGCAAGGACTGAAACAGAGTATATTGTAGATTTTTATTTATTTATTTAAGTCACTTTTTATAACCACTTGCATTAATAATGTGTTATTTAATTATTTCTGTTATTATTCCGTTTGCACTATTGCTATTTTATTTTATTCATTTTATTAAAATCTTTTTTTTCCCCTCCTAACTCTGTGCTATCTTTATTCCTCTTGTTGCAATGAGCACGTTTATGACAAAAGAATTTCCCTTGGGATAAATAAAGTTCTTTCTTATCATATTTATTTTACTGCTAAATTGAAAAAAAAAGTGTTTCTTTAACAAAAAGGGATAACCTTTGTAGGATGGTTCCTGTTATATGCTCATTACAAGAAGCATGTGAACAATGTGTCTGTACAATAACAAGAATCCACAGAGCCTTGCATTCAGCACCTAGATGGATATACAGCATGGCACAACAGAATTAGCACCTTAAACATATGTGAATATTATATAAGCAAAAACTACCAGATGTAGTTTGTTGGTGTGGAGGTCCACCTTCACCAAACTAATGGCTATGTCTTTATAATTCAAATATAAAATAACAATGGCACAGTGGGCTGCTCAGTTGTGTGTTGGCCTAAGTGTCAATCAGAGGGGGGACCTCAGGGCCTTTTAGACCCTCAGAGAAAGACTTAGAACTTCTGGGAATTACAAAAATACATGCAATTTTTCTGCTCATTTCTATTTAATAGAATCAATATGCTTTCCACAAGTATTATGTAACATATATCCATGCCTTGCCCCTATCTATGTCTATTTTCCCTTGTTTTTCAGTCTCCTCCCAACCATGTGCTTATGTTTTTCCTCTGGTTTCCCTGTTCTGTCTTTGCTCCACCTTGTATCGTGCTCATCACCCATCTTTTCTGTAGCCACACCCTCTGATTGTTTTCAGAAGTTCCTTGTTTGTGTTCCTCTGTACCATTTGTCTGTGTCTGCCCTCTTGCAAAGCATTATTTGGTCCTCAGTAGTCCTAGTCCTGTAGTCGTTGTTTATTGAGTGTTTCAGTGTTGTCAGCCTCATGTCTCGTTCATTAGACATTTTTAGTTCCTTATTTTTGTTTGGTTTTTCAATTTTGTTGTTTTTATGGACTCTTTGTGTTCACTGTTTTGTGGCTTATAATAAAACCATCTCACCCAAGCATCCTGGACATCCAGTACTAAGGTACTGTCCCCACACACTGCTCCCCGGACGCCGTGTTCCTGGCTGCCCACTGCTTCCTTTGGTGAATGGGTTAAATGCAGAGGAACAAATCCTGTGGTGTGTTCGTGTATGAAAGAATGGTCACTTTACATAATACTTTCTTAATATCATTATTAAATGTCCAATGTAAACGGTCTAATCAGGATATATTGGTATGTATGAAATGAAACTAAAGCAAGCTCTTTCATTGGTTATTGCTTTAGAAGTCGGCCTGAAGGCCTCACACATTAGCTTAACCTACAAGATAATTGGAATAAGGATAACAAGATAAGCTAGAGTGTAATCCTGTAATATGAAGACTACAATTCATATTCACAGTCGGTGCCGTATTAGGACTTCCACAAGGTCTACAGAGTAAAACAGCCGTATATGTCCATTAGAAGCTTCAGGTAAAACATACATAATGTACATGTATTAAATATATATTTAATCTAAAACAGCAAATATTTTTCACCATGTTGGTTCTAAGAGCATATTTAACTAACTTAGCTAACATACTCTTGCTAACTCAATAAAGTGAAACAGAACAACTAAGTCTGTAACTGGGGTAAGCCATCATGAGACAGAATCAGAAAAATTAGAAAAAATGATCAAACACAGCATTAGCTATGTGGAAGTCAACCAGAGACGGAGCAAGAACTCAAAAGTACAGATCAAGAAATGCTTTCAAAAGCAGCAAGTAAAATAAAGCTATGGGACATGAAAGGCCAAGAGAGGGCGAAGCATGTCTCTGATTATTTACTTTGGGAAGCAACATCTCATGCTATCTCTGAATTTTGATATATGCACCTATCCATGTTTATGTCTGCTGTTTATGCCAAAATGAACTGAAAATCCTCCCAGTGTCCAGTGGGGAGTATATGAAAGTGAGTGTGGAATGTTGAGCTGGGCTGTCTATGGTACCACTGTTGCTGGGTGTGTTACAGGTATGGCCTGTCCACTGGCCAGCAGTGGTTATTTTTAAAGGCCCAGCTTTCCCGAGCACTTCAAACAGCCTGGACCAGGCCGTCTGGCATTCCACACAAACAGGTCAGTGCTTTGAAGAGCCATTGCAGCCCAGAGTTGCCGTCGCCGGACTCTGTGGAGGTATCATTACTCATCCTCTCAAACTGGTTTCATCCGTTCTGACAAACTCCCTCTCTAGCTGCCTGTATCACTCCCAGTTTAAAGTGCTACTCTTGTCATGTGCTCGGTGTCCCTCTCAGAGATATCCCAGATTGCATCTGTTTCTTATAAATGTATATGAAATACATATTATGTTCAAAATACCTGGTGAAAATCAGGTGTCATTTGTCAGACGGGGAGCTTTTCCACAGCATTGTGTAAGATTGAGACAGGTAAACTAGGTATTTGAATAGAGCAGCACTTGAGGAAGGGCAGGACATTGGTCTCTCTTAGGAGAAACTTGTTTAAAGAGTGCTGTAAAGCCAACTAAAAGCACACACACATGCACACTGAGCCCGGTCTCACGAGTTTTCGTGAAGCCATCATGATATACAACGTAATCAAAATACGTGCTGCGATCACGCTTTAGAGCTAGGACAACGCTTCACTACCGTATGTATTTTAATGTGCTCTGCGTAACACCACCAGTATCAGCTCTAACTGGTGACTGAGGGATAGCAGGAGAGAAATAATGAGTTGATTATTATTTTTTGTTGGCAAAGCGGTTGAAACCCTAACCCTAAACCTAACAGTCTGATACTTGCGGTGTTACGCAGCGCACATTAAAATACACACGGTAGTGAAGCGCTGTCCTGGCTCGAAAAAAAGGCCTAGCTTGAAAAAAAAGTGTGATCACAGCACGTATTTTGATTGCATTGTATATCGTGATGGCTGCACGAAAAGTCATGAGATCGGGTTGTGCACACTCCATACATAACCACTAGCTTATAAAAAGGCTGTAAATGTGATTACTTTTCTCACTTCCAGTGAAAAATTTCCATTTGCTTTTTATTAGTTAGATTCGGTTTTGGGGATTCATCTCACCCCCAGACCCAGGGATTACAAACAGTACAATTTCACAGTGGTTACCTTTCATATCAATACTAGACAAAGATGTTCCCTCTCACCCCATCTTTGCCATGACACCCAAATCACTTTGAAAGCAACCTGTGCATGGGCTATCACTATATTACCCACCATTTTCATGCTGATTAAGACTTTATCCATTTCAGAATATTCAATCAGTGGATCAAAATTCATAATTCTTCCAGTTCACCAGGACCAGTGGAATGGATTGACCCCCAGTCTCTCACTTAAAATGTAGGGATCAGCATTGATATTTCCTCCAACCTTTCATACTTTTTAAGCTGACCTACAAGGATACTCTTAAAACCACTGGAAATCTTTTTAAGCAATTGGAACAACTTACTGCTCTCACTTGCTGGCTCTTGTCTTTCCAACATCTAATTGGTTTTCCACTCTAAATGTAATAATCATGAAATTTTACTGGAAAAATAAATACCAAGAATTAAACTCTGAATACTTCAGGAAAGCAAGCTGTTTAGTTGGGTAAAATGCCCTAAATATTTTCCTAACTTCTTAGCTCATGAGTTACGGTACATAATGAAAATATTAACACATGCCACAAAATCCCTGGCTCGAAAATGAAGTATGTGCAGAGCTCTCCATTAAAGACCTACCATTCTTGTCCCAAACAAAAACACAAAAAACACTTTTGTCATAAGGCCATCATCATTTCCACAAGTCTGGAAGCCTAGTGGAAGATCAACAAGATCAGCAATTATCCATTTAACCCCTGTAAATTCAAACCAGTTTGAAAAAACTGAATTCTTTAATCAGTAAGACCACTTTGACATTTAAGGAATATTAAAGAAATATGCCATGACCAATGCACTGAAAAAAAATCCAATAATTTGCAGCCACCTTTATCCTAACTATAAAACTCGTGAAATCACATAAAGAAAAAAAATCACTGGGCAAAACGCAGTCAGGACTGACCTCAGTTTCTGGAAACAAATATGTAGCAACATCGCCTCTATGACAAACAATTCCCGACTACAGCTAATCCAGTATAAGGTTACACACCTCATGGACTTTACCAGTGCAGACATCTGTCTACAATGCACCTTCAACACAACAGACTGCTACTATCACTCCTTCTGGCTGAACTTTCCACATCTCTGGGACACAGCATTCCACCATCCCCATTTCCTTGCTTTCTAGGAAATCTCTCACCCATAAGTCATTTTCACAACTATCACAAACTTATACTTATCACCCTGATAATAGTCAAAAATCAATACCTCTTAACTGTAAACTCTCAATGTCATCTGTTAATAGACTGTCTCTCCATGGAATGAATCACACCTAAAAACAATAAACAGACCAAAGAATTCAGTGATACATGGGAACCCATCCTTCTGACTTTCTAATACATTGATCTCCTTTTTTTGCATTTTATTCGCCACTGCTCATCTGCTCTACTAAACTGTTATTATTATTATTATTATTATTGTTGTTGTTGTTGTTGTTGTTGTTGAACTGTAGAACAGTAGTACTGAGATTGACTGAAATACTTTATAATTTTACAATTAAAATTTCACTAATTCTGCTCGGGTCCTTTCCCTATGCCAGAGGGATTGTGAGAGCTTTATTCAAAATCCAAAGTCTACATCAAAGTCTATATACTCAGTCTTTCATTAAAAAAGAGCAGGGAAATGCATTTTTTCACTGCATGTAAACACTCAAATGAAAAATCTCTCCATTACAATCACTTTTGTAATCCTTTTGCAGTGGGCTATTAAACAGTTAAGCAGAACGCACTTGTACTCAGGCAAACAGCGGACGTCCTTGGGCTTGCCATTTGCTGCCTGTCTCCGCTGTCATTAACGTCAGTGTGGGCTGACTTTGCTTTGTGATGAATACACTCTTCCACATGCATGTCTTCTCTCTGTCTCAACCCCTTCCTGCCTCCATCCCTCTTCCCCTGGCATCTTTGCCCTCTTTATAGTCATTGCCATGCTGTCTCTGGACCAGTAGGACTCTTCCACACTTTTGGCAGCTCTCCTCTCTGCTCTCCAAGCCCGGCCACATCCAAAATCCTGTTTTTTTCCCCTTTAAATTTACAACTTAGTGGAATTTTACTGAGCACGCCAGTTTGCCAGGAATCCATTGTGTGTGTGTGTGTGTGTTTGTGTGTGTCTGTGTATTTGTGTGTGTGTGTGTGTCTGTGTGTGTGCATGTGTCTGTGTGTGTGTGCCTGTGTGCGTGTATGTGTGTGTGTGTGCATGTGTATGGGTGTGTGTTTGTGTGTGTATGTCTGTATGCATGTGCATGTGTGTGGGTGTGTGTTTGTGTGTGTGTGTGTGTGTGTGTATGTCTATGTGTATGCGTGTGCATGTGTGTGGGTGTGTGTTTGTGTGTGTGTGTGTGTGTGTGTATGTCTATGTGTATGCGTGTCTGTGTGCATGTGTGTGTCTGTGTGTGCGTGTGTGTGTGTGTGTGCATGTGTGTGCGTGTGTGTGTGTGGAGTTTTGCCTAACTCAACATGCAATTTCTATTAGGTGGGCATTTATTTGCCTAGGATGGGTTTGAAAAAATGCTGAGCGCCAAAACAAACTTTCAGATTGTGCTTTCTGCAAGTGGCTGAAAATACAGTGGCAACTTTAAAAAGTCAACCTAACCACAGGCAAATTTCTACGACCTATAAATGCATCCATTCACTTTGTGTTTCCAACTTTCCACTCTAGCCAAAGTTCTGCTGCCATGTTGCAGGTCATTTACTCTAAACACCCTCTGAGAGCCATGTAACAAGAAGAAAACTTTTCTTTATATACCACTGAACTTTTAACTGTGGACACATTTGTGAATGCCAAAAAATGTGTATTTCATCTCACTAATCACATCATAAGTGTAGGCTGGTTTAATAATAATCACTACTGTTTGCTTTGATCACACAATATGTTGATCGTATCTTGCAGAACTGGATAATGGGAAATACGTTGCCGTAACCCAGACCTACTAAGAGAAGCAGCCCAAAAGAAATGGCGGAGGAATAAGCACAGTGGAAAGGCTGCAGCCAAAGTGCCAAACCCTGAGCTCTGAGTCCTGGTAGCGGTTGTCAAGGTCAACCCAATCCGTCCCCTTTCCATCTTCCCGAACATCTCATAAGTTTTTCATGTCGTTCACCAGTTCTCATCTGCAATTTACCCATCTGCCCCGGGCCCCTTTCCCTATGTCTGTTTAATCCATTTGTATTGTCTATGTTCCTGTTCCAGTCACTGATTCTTTGCCTGTTGGATTAAGCGGTTACAAAAAATGAATGAATGTATATTTACCCGGAAACACACAGTGACACCGGAGTTGGTGCACAGTGGAGCTTTTATTGTAACTATAAATAATTGTAAATAATTTTATTGTAACTAATAATAAACATATCCAACACCACACTGGGCTGAAATATTACATAGGCTCCCTCCGCCCCCTCACCTGACTATTATATA
>JBBPCX010000279.1:0-18764 GCA_037974365.1 Hydrocynus forskahlii
TATATATATGTGTGTGTGTGTGTGTGTGGGTGTGTGGTGTGTGTGTATGTATTTAGTTGTTTATTGTACAATTCTGATGAGGAAGAGAAACAGAGTTTTAACCCACCGAGCTGTGTTTTATGGCCATGGCTTGAGGAATATAACTTACTATAAGCCAACACGTTTGTAAAAGTTATGGGATAATTTACGTCATTATAAATTTCTGTTCCTTCTGAAGGCATGTCTACTAATTCTTGTAAAATATTTCCTTTTTTAGCATATGACACAGAGAAGCAAGACTAAAACAGTCATTATAAGTGATCATTTTAACAGCTTATCATGATTATCTGAAATATTGAGATATTTGTTTCTTTAGTGGAATATTATTTTCCTCTTCCCGTGTTAAAGAAAGCTTCAGGGTTGGAGACCGGGTCAGGGTGAAAGCCTCCGTTACAACTCCAAAATACCAGTGGGGAAGTGCTTCTAACGCGAGTGTTGGAGTGGTTACAGGTAAGAAAGTCTGGTCATTTATTCGATTGGAGAAATGTAACTGTGACTCACAGTCCTTCATTAAGTGAGCATAACAGTTACACTAAATCTGTTTCAACTGTTTCAACCTGTTTCTTCTTCTTCAGCTATTAATGGTGACAGTATGACAGTAGATTTTCCTGAACATAAATCCTGGAAGGCTGCAGTGTCTGAAATGGAACTGGCTCCTAGTGCTGACTTAGGTAATACTATTATGGTGACCCCATGATAATGACTGGATTGGTTTTAGGATTGTTGTTCAGTATGCTATTAAGGCAGTGATCTGGCCAAAAATCAAACTTGACAAAATTATCCCCTGACATTATATGTAGCTGGTTAGGTGAGAAGTGTTTGGTTTCCAAAGTTAACTTATTGTCACTTATTAGCTACAAGTCTAATAAGTAATAAACTCTTTATAGTCACCTATTGTACTACACTCAGCCATTCGTACATCTTGATCATTTAATTAATTACTCTTAACTGCATCAGTTTGAAATACACTGAGTGTGTATTCCCTGTACTGTGAACATATTTAGGATTTAGAATTTTTGACCTCAGAAATTTATATTTCCAATGATATTTGTCTTAATGTAAACTGTGTTTCCCCTCTCCATGTTATAGAACGCTTCAGGGTTGGGGACCGGGTCAGAGTAAAAGCTTCTGTTACAAATCCAAAATACAACTGGGGAGATGCTTCTCACAGGAGTGTTGGTGTAGTAAAAGGTAAGAACATTTACAATGGCTGACATGATTGCAAAAATATTTACAGATCTTCATTAAGAAAATATCAATAGCACTAAATCTGCTCTGTTTAGTAAATAAGCTTTTTCCCTTTCTGAAGATGTTGGTGGTGAAAGAATGATTGTAGATTTTCCTGAACATAAATCCTGGCAGGCTGAAGCTTCTGAAATGGAACTGGCTCCCAGTGCTGACTCAGGCAAGATTGATAATTTGTGACATTTTGATAAAGACTGGGTTGGTCATTGAAATGTTATTTTTCAATCAGATATAAATGCTGTGATCTAGTCAGAATACACCATATTGATAAGTAATTTAAAAACAAATAAGTTTATAATTGAACTATACTTAACATTCAATTTAAATGCACTGTTCCTTGTACTGTGAACATAGTGCTCAAATTTTAACTATGCATCATTTAACTATTCAGAAGTTTTAACCCTTATTTTCAGCTCTACTGAGTAGATTCAGATTTATTTATTTTACCATCCTGTGGACAGAAGGAATAAGTAAAGATTATTGCTTTCATTTATCAAGTTTTGATTTCTTCAGAAGGTATCTATATTAAAGATTATAGTGAGTCAGGTGGCATTTACGACAGCACACAGACAAGCAGGGCTACAAGAAACTATGAGAGGTAACATTTTGGGATAACTGAAGTTGCACTTTGAGATAATTGCAGAGATAGCAAAAATAATGTTCATGTGTATCTTAATATTGAGATATTTTATCATTTTTAGTGAAAGCAGTGTAACTTAACCGTGTTACAGAAAACTTCAGGATTGGAGACCAGGTTAGGGTGAAGGCCTCTGTTACTACACCACAGTATGGGTGGGGAGATGTCTCTAACCAGAGTATAGGTGTGATTACAGGTAAGTACATTTACAGAGCTGTATCCACATTATTACTATATTTCAAGATTATTCCTAAAATATCAGGTTGGGAACAGAAGTGTCATTCATTACTGTTTATAGTAAAGTCAACAAAAATGCGCTTATGCTTTAGGTCATCATGTTATGTCCCATTAAATGTCTGAGACGTTGGAACAATGTGCAGTTTGCATTCATCACTGCAGCTCAGGGAAGCTGAAGGGAATGGCATAAACATTAAACGTTTTAGCATAAACAAAGTGGCTTCATAATCATTATTCAAAAAAATCCAGCTCTTACATTTGAAATCTGTGCCCATTGAAGAACTGCCAGCTGAACATCACTGGTTGTTGCTAACAGACTCATTTCAGCTGGTTTACATTTCATATTCTATACTGATAAATTCTACCCACTCTAGAGCAGATGTAGCAGGTTTGCAGAACTGAATGTTCCAATAATATACAGACCTCAGATTCAAGTCTTTAGAGAAGAAGTTACTCCAACATCGACAAATAAAAAATAAATAATGTCCTATTTGCTCTTTCTTCAAACGTCTGTATTTATATTACAGCTGCGAACATGATGTTACTGCTAAGCAACACAGTAGCTTGGCGCTAGCATAACACTGCAGCAGAAATGACCCCAGCAGAAATAACAGCATTGGTTTAAAATAAAAAAGTAATCATGACTAAATGAGTAACAATTATATATAGTACATAATGCTGTTTTCTCTCCTTCTGCAGCTCTTATTAGCGAAAATATGACTGTGAATTTCCCTGAGCATAAATCGTGGACTTTTGCAATTTCTGAAATGGAACTGGCTCCCAGTACTGAGTCAGGTAAGACTGACTATTATGATTACACCATAATACACCATAATATAAAAAACCCTATTGCATATACAAGCAGTATAATTAAAGCTTGGCTAAATTTTCAAAATATATTGACCCTGATTTTATCCTTGCTAGCCTTTTGTTGGGCATTGCTTAATTTTTTTTCTATTCACTTGCTGTTATTTCATTTTGCTTCTGTTATCCCCCTGGTTTTACAGGCCAGTGGGTGACAAGGTGTTCACATTAAATGTTTATAAGTTTGGAGTAACTGGTCTTCTGATCCAACCCATAACCTGTGAGATGTTTACGTATGGCAGAAGGCAATATATAAAATGCAGCATTGTTTCTGAGAAATGTTTAACATATTTTAACATTATATTGGAGTTTTTAATAAAATACATGTTTGAGTCCTGTGCCAAATAATGTAGGGTCGGTTACATGCTGCTTATTCATTACGGTGTATCATGCTTTTAGTGGAGAATGTCCAACATAGGTATTTAAAATAGATGAATAATTGGTTGCTAACAAATGAAAACTGCTCCCCTGTGCTGCTACCTTGTCGTGGTGGGGTTGTTTGCATGCCGTTGTGATTCTGAAGGCTATCAGTGGGGGCTCATACCCTCAGTAGGTTCAACCATACCAGGCAGGTTTCTAGCGTAGAGGCCAAACATAAAGCAGCAACTCGCTGGGCGTGGAGTTAACTACCCCATCCTGTAAAAAAATCGTTCTAGTTACAGAAACCTTGATGAATAAAAACCAAATCACACACCTGGCCGAGGAAAGTGCCCCAGCAATAGGGACTATGATGTCAAACCCGCAAGGGCGCTGGTAAGCCAAAACACCTTCTTACTCCAAGGAAATCCATCCCCGTGGGGACATGGAACATCAGAACCATGTTCCAGGCTGGCAAGGCTGCAACCATTGCCAAGGAAATGAAGCACTACAACCTCTCAGTCCTGGGCCTGGCAGAAACAAGATGGAGGCAGTGAGGTCAGATTGACCAGTGGCCAGTCTATTATCTATTCTGGACATGAAGAGAACGCAGCAAACCATACAGAGGGAGTAGCCATCATGTTGATGAAAGACATCAGAAAGCTACCTACTTGGTAGTATTGGAGCCAGGGAAATCATTATCCTGATGGGGGACTTTAACGCCAAGATTGGAGGGATATGATGAGGGATATGAGGCGGTGATGGGTAAACATGGAGTGGGTACCATGAATGAAAATGGCGAGATGTTTGCTAAGACCTGTGTGAACAATAATCTGGTGATTGTGGGGATTGTATTTCCCCACAAGACAATCCACAAAACAACCTGGGTGTCACTAGATCATGTCACGGAAAACCAAATCGACCACCTTTGTATCAACAAAAAGTTCAGAAGAACTATGGAAGATGTTAGGACAAGACAGGGGGCAGATGCAGCCTCAGATAACCATCTCCTGGTGGGAAAATTCAAGGTAAGGCAGAAGAGATGTCATCGAGCAAAGGGTCAAAGAGCGAAATTCAATACTGCCTACCTCAGCAATACTCAAGTGACGAAACAGTTCGAGGATATTCTCTCAAAGAAAAACGCTACAGCGATACAGCTTGCTAAGATGGAAGAAAGGACAACAAACAAAGAGTGGGAACACCTAAAAGCTGCTTAGAGCTCAACATGTGAGGAGGCCTTGGGGAGAAGATCCCAAAAGCACAAAGAATGGATAACAACGGAAACCTTCAACATAATTGAGCAGAGGAGGAAGTTGAAGGAAAAAGTGAACAATGCAAGAACAAGATCTGAAAAAAGCAGTAGCTCAAACGGAGTATAACCATTGCCACAAAGAAGTGCAGCAGAACATCAGGAGGGGTAAGAGATCACAGGTAGAGAGGCTAGCTAAGGAGGCAGAACTCACAGCATCTAAAAGAAACATGGAATAACTCTATAACATCACGAGGAAATTGTCTTTGACACATTAACAAAATAAACCAATCATAGACAAGAATGGCCACCTGCTTTCAACTCCGGAACAGCAGCTCGACACATAGGTAGAGCACTTCCAAGAGGTTCTGAACAGACCACCACCAGCAGGGAAGCCACACGTTCCTAAGACCAGGACACCGCTAAAGATTCCACCTGAAGCCCTTAAAGCTAATATAAACACATCTACAGACACGCTCTACAGCCTCTTAGAGACAATTTGGGAGGGTAAAAAGACACCCACCAAATGGGCAAAGGGGGCACATAGTGAAACTACCAAAGAAAGGTGTAGAAGCTGTAGACAAGAGGCTCCAGGATCAGCAAGCAGGATTCAGGAGAGATCGTTCATGCACAGACCACATAGCAATACTTCGCATCATCATTGAACAGTCTATTGAATGGAACACATCCCTGTACATGAACTTCATTGACTTTGAGAAAGCTTTTGACAGCTTAGACCGGACAACACTATGGCAACTAATGGAACACTATGGAATCCCCACCAAGATCATAAACCTAATCAAGAACTCGTATGACGGCACCTCGTGTAAAGTCATGCATGCAGGCCAGCTTTCCCGGAGCTTTGAAGTCAAGACAGGTGTCAAACAGGGATGTCTTCTCTCAGCATTCCTCTTCCTCCTGCCCTAGGCGAGGTAGAAGCTTTTACCTACCTAGGCAGTGTTGTGGACACCGAAGGGACAGATGCTGACATCAGAAGCAGAATTAACAAGGCTAGAGTGGTGTTTAACATGCTCAGAAAGATCTGGAGCTCAAAAAACATCTCCACCAACACTAAGATACGCATCTTCTCTTCTAAGATACGCAACTCTAATGTGAAACAGGTGATGCTGTATGGATTCAAAACATGGAGAACAACAATACGCTCAGGCTGCAAACATTAATTGGCAGCTGCCTCAGAAGGATATTAAACATCTGGTGGAAAGACAAAGTGAACAATGTAAACATGTGGAAAAGAACAAGTCAAGACCACATAGACTTACAAATCCGGAAGAGAAAGTGGAGTTGGATTGGCCACACCCTTAGAAAACCTGCCACAAACATCACCCGTCAAGCCCTGAAATGGAACAAGGGAAAAGGAAACGAGGTCATCCCAGCAACAGCTGGAGAAGAAGTGTAGAGCCAGAAATGTCCAAGAGTGGGCTCAACTGGGGAAAAAGCCATAAACAGAGTGAAGTGGAGGATATTCGTGCACCCAAGAGGAGCAAAGGGCTTAAGAAGTAAGAAGAAGAAATGAAAACTGACCTATCGTGATTAGGCAGGTTGTTCTAAAAGACCAAAGGGGATGTCATGTCAAGCTTTCTACACATCCTTGTATGTGACAAAATGGGATGGATACATACACACACACACACACACACACACACACACACACAATTATTTTTCGTACATAGTAGTCGATGATAAGCAACTACATAGTGGTGGATGTGCATGTTGCTAGACCAGGAATTCTCTGTGGCATGCTAGTCATCAACAAATAAAAGTTGTCAAACAGTGACTTCCTCTACACTGGTTTTGGCTTTCATGCTCCTCGCCCATGGTAACATTGGTAGATGAAGCTTATTGCAGTGGTGGTGTTCTGGAGAGAGTCTTGTATCATGGCAGAAAACACCATGTTCTGCACGAACAGCTTGGTTTTCAGTGAGGAAGCTTTGGGCAGAGTGATCCTAATTCTCTTGATCAGCCTGAGCTGTTCCCAATGGCACTTCGTAGCCAAGATGACTGGATATGGTCCTGGTTTCAGTGGATGGTCCAGAATTTGCACAGGCTGAGTTTCCCAGGTCAGTTAACTACTGCCCCGAGTTTCTGCATTGGCAGACTGTGACTGTACTGACTCGACAGAGGATGTTGAGTCTGAGGTGTACTTATGGTAGCTGGTCAGGCAGTGAATGCGTGAGTAAGTCTACTGCAGTTGATTTGGCAACAATCATCCATATCATCCTTTGTATGCATATCTTTATTTTATAGTTCACCACTAAACCTACAGAATGAGGCCTTTATGTTGCAATTTTTAACAAATTAATTCTCATAAAAATACTGAGCTATTTGTTTCCTTAATTACTATTTCCTCTCTCCACGTTACAGGAAACTTCAGCATTGGGGACCGGGTCAGGGTAAAAGCCTCTGTTACTTCTCCAAAATACAGTAGGGGAGATGACTCTCATAGAAGTGTTGGTGTGGTCACAGGTGAGTACATTAACAGTTATTAAATACAATAATTTATACAACTAGAAAAATGTAACTGTGACTTAATGTTTATCACATATAAATCTGTGTCAGCTTTATCAACTTTGTCTTTTGCCAATTTCTTCAGCAATTGATGGTGACAGGATGACTGTAGATTTTCCTGAACATAAATCTTGGAAGGCTTCAGTTTCTGAAATGGAACGGGCTCCCAGCACTGACCCAGGTAAGGCTGCTAATATGGTACTGCATAACAATATTAATGCATTCATTAATGTGTGAAGATTGTCTATACTATACTATATTACTGTGAAGACACTGTCCCTGTTTTTCATGATTATTAGACAGCTTTATTTTGCTGGATTTACACACTGAACTGAGAATGTCAAAATTGTTATATTTTTATATATAGGGAGCTCTGTGATTCCTCCGTCATAATTGTGTGGGCACAATCAAAGGCAAGTATTATTAAAGATATATCTTTAAATACTAAGTCTTTAGAGTGATACATTACTGCTGTCACAATATGTCTTTAGACTGAACATGTAAATTACTAGGACAATAATAAATGACACAGTGTCACAGTTAGATAATGAAGTATGAATAAAATAAAATTAATAATGATTTGAAGGGTTAAATAGGACATAGGGGCAATGTCCTTGGTCTTGTTATTTTACTTTACAAGCCAAGCATAGTTTTAAGAAGCAGGACAATTGTAAAATATGGAAAATCCATGTTCGACTATCTTCTTAATAAAGTCTTTTTTCCTTTTATTTTTTATTTAGGTCTTAAAGTGATGGTGGACACCCTCGAGAATTTAGAAATGGAATTGGCTAATAAATTCAGATTACAGTGAATCTTGACAAGAAAAAATAAATTTATTGTGTCATTCAAAATGAAGTGAATCTGTCAGACTGTCAATTAACTGTAATCTGAATGCTGTTTGTAAAACTATTTCACAATTTGTAAAGCCAATCTGATTGTGTGCATTGTGTTGCTTAATAATAAGTTTTATGCACGCTTAAATATGAATCAAATTAATTTGAAACTCCTCATGTGTGTGTGTGTGTGTGTGTGTGTGTGTGTGTGTGTGTGTGTGTGTGTAACTTTCATTCAAAACGTACCATGATTTGTATGGAAGATCCAGATTCTTTAAAAATAAAATATCTTTTATATGTCTCTTTTGCCGAATCTAAATGTCTTACCATGGCTTCAAAAAATTTAAACCAGCAGATAAAGGTGAAGCAGGGAAGTACATTAAATGGCCAAAAATAAATGGACACCTTACCACTACACCTATATGAGATTATTGGACACACACTGACCCCAAACTGTTGCCACAATGCTGAAAGTATTGAACTGATTAAAATGCCTCTTTGCTGTAGGGTTAACATAACCCTTCACTGAAACTAAGGGACCAAGCCCAAACCAAAGCCCAAACCATTATCCCTCCTCTTTTAAAATGTACTGCTGGCCTTATACATTCTGTTAGGTAGCGTTCTGGCATTCTCCAAACCCAGATTTATCCACCAAATAGTGAAGCGTGATTCGCCTCTCCACACAACACAATTCCACTTCTCCAGAATGCAGTGATGATATCTTTTACACCACTCCAACCAACATTGCCCACAGTGATCTTAGACTTGTGCGGAGCTGCTTGGCCATGGAAATCCATTTCATGAAGCTCCTCATGCACAATTCTTGTGTGGATTTTTTTGCAAAGGTGATTTAAAATACTGTAGCGAGTACCAGCCACAGCCACTTTGAGAGTGTGAGTGATTTACAGCTTTGTGGCTGAGCTTCAATTGCTCCTAGACACTTCCATTTCACACTACAGGCACTTACATCAGGCTGGGGTAGATCTAACACAACAGACGTTTCACAGCTGACTCGTGGAAAACACAGTTTCCTGTTTGAAGTCAGCTCTTCAGAGCTAAACCGAGCTCTTCAGTATGACCCATTCTAATGCAAGTGTTTGTCTGTAGAGATTGCATGTGCTTGATTTTACACACCTGTTAGCAATGGCTTAAGCACCTGAATAATTAGGAGGGTGTCCACATACTTTTTGCCATGTCATGTATATGAAGATGGCTTTACACAAGCCTAAACTTTAGTATGTGTTACTCTCATAATTACGCCCCCTTAAGTATACAAAAAGGTATTTGGGTGAGACACTTGGAAACAGTGACTGGAGTGAGAGAATATAGGACTGGGTGAAAGTGGAGTAGTAAAAAACAGTGAAAAAAGGAATATCTGAGGCAAAGAGGAAGTGAAATCAAAAAAAGGAACAATAACCACAAGAGTGTGAGTCAAGAGTGCAGTGATTTGAAATGACTTTTGTTGTTGCACAAGGGCCTTCCTGAAACAGAGACACTTTCACACTTTCAGCACAGAAAACAAATGATGTGTTATAAAGGAAAACTCTATCTCGGTGTCAATGGGCGTGAGGCAGGGACTCACCCTGGGCAGGGCGCCAGCCCACCACAGAGCATACATACACAGAATTGTGGGGCAAACTGGAGGCCCCAGAGGAAACCCACCCACGCCGTGGAGAACATGCAAACTCCACACACACAAGGCCAGGACCCAGATATGAACCCCCAACCCTGGAGGAGTGAGGCAACACCCACTGCACCACCACGGAGCCGCTCAAACTTGACTCATCTTGACTCATCACTCGTGTTAATTTTACTTATTTTACTTAGTTTATCTATATTAACTTTCTTGGTTTGAAAGTGGTCAGTTCACTCACCAGCCAATAAGTTTGACATACATGACTAACATGGGGTGGCCTGGTTGTACAACGGGCTGTCGCCTCACAGAACGAAGGTCCTGGGAAGCTGAGGGTCCTTTCTGTGTGAATTTTAAATCTCCTTGTCTGTGTGGGTTTCCTCCAGGAGCCCCGGTTTCTTCCCACAGTCCCACAGACATGCTCAGGCAGGTGGGGGTGCTAAATTAACCTTAGGTGTGTGAATGTATGTGTGTGAAAGAGAGATACTTTAATTCGAAACAAACAATGGAATATCTAGATTCTTTAAAATAAAACAATTTTTACATGTCTCTTTTTATCTTACTGTGTATCCAACATAACTAGCAAGCCACTTCACAGCCTTGTACTTTTTATGTCGTATTAATGTAACAAGCCACGAATAACAAGCACTTGTTTGGCTTCAAATATGTAAACCAGCAGTGGGCTAGGATAAGAAGAAGTACATTATATGGCCAAAAGTAGCTGGACACCTGACCATCACACCTATGTAAGATAAGCAAGAACCTTTGTCATTGGCATGCTCAGTGCAACAAGAAGAACAAAAGACAATAGACAACAGATTTTTAAAAATAAACAATAAACAATAGTGCAATGCAATTACAAGAACATTATTGTTGCAAAATAACTGTAACACTGCTGCGTGTAATATTTAGTCTGTACCAGTAGATCAGTAGAGCAGAATGGCTTATGAATGTGACTTAGTGTTAATGCAATAAGAATAAAAACAAATGCAATAAAATAGCAGCAGATTATGAGGGGATGAGATTAACATTCAGTAACCAGACAAACACATCTATGAGGTTATTGCACACACACCGAACCCAAACTGTTGCCACAAAGTTGGAAGTTTTTAACTGACTAAAATGTCTCTATATGCTGCAGTGTGAACATTACCCTTCGCTGAAACTAAGAGGCCAAGCCCACACCAAAACAGCCCATTGTCCCTCCTCTTGAAAAATTTGCTGCTGGCATTATGTGCGTGTGTGTGTGTGTGTGGAGTGTGTGTGTGTGTGTGTGTGTGTGCGTGTGTGGCTGCTCTGGTGACCTGTCTGGGTTATTTCTCTGCCTTTTGCTCTGTGACTGCTGGGATAGGCTTCAGCACCCTCACCACACTGGTTAAGGATAAACGGTTCAGCTGATGGATGGATGGATGACTCACAGTGCGACTCACTGTGTAAAACCAGGGCTGGGGTGTACAGTGCTCATTCAGACCAAGTAGAAAGAAAAAAGACAGAAATTCAACTTAATGTTCTTTTCCACCTTGTGTCATTCATCTAAACTCCACCAACTGTTAAACAACTTATATGAACTTCCCCTTGATAAATTCATGCTTTGTTTTTCTGTATGTGTCTTCTGTGTTGTTCCCTCTGTTTGTTTGTGTCTGTTGGGCTACAGTTGTCTACATATTGTCTATTTGTCTTTTATGGCTTGTCTTTTGAAGAAACTGAAGAATCTGTTTTGTTTTGTTTTGTTTTGTTTTTTCTTGTCTTGTTTTGTTTAGTTTCATTTTATTGTAATGTCACATTTTAGGGTGGGTGAGTTTGGAGCAACTCTGACAAATTAAAGATCTGCACTGCTTTTCAAAACTAAAAGTAAAGTTGTCCTCCGAAGAGGGGCGGTGGTGGTGGGCCAAAAAAAAAAGAAATTCTACTTAATCTCATGAAGGTTCATCATAACTAACAATAAATCAATGAGTGGTCCCAGCCCTAATATGTTTCCTTTAGTGGAATAGCTCAAGAGCCTCTTTTCTTAACAGCCCCAAGTTAAACAAGCTCACATTTTATGACTTATCTTCCACTTAGTGTTGTCAAAATTACATTTTTATTTTTTTTTCTACTGCATGTTCGCTCGTTTTGGTCTGTTATCGGCATGAGCACTTTTACTGAAGTCTAAAAGTAGTCTGTGCATTCTGTGCATGCACAGGCCACATGCTTTCCTGGAAACCTCTCTGTGTGATTTTGCTGTGTTTTGAGAGGTCAACAACCTTTTTTTTTTTTTGCAAGATCAGCATGATAAAAGAGGATGTACATGTTCACAACAACTCAGTTAGACTGAGAAACTGTTATACTGATGGATTTATTTCAACCAGACACTGTGCTCAACTGTCATGGAGACAATTCAAGTGAAAACTAGTGAAACTAAAACTAGTATCTGAACTGATAACCACTTCACTGAAAGATAATGGCCACTGAAGAAAGCAGGATGCAGATGATTGACAATTCTCAGAATTACCGCAGAAAAGAGAGATGATTGAGGTGTCGCTGACAACCCACATGAAGACAGTTATACAACTAAAGGACAACTTCAAGAATCCCTGAACCAAAAATAGCATGGATCCTAAAAGCCCAGGTGCAATATATCCACACATTCCTTCTCTTTTCTTGTAATTGTCTTGCTACTAATAACGATGTACACTCTCATAAATGTTTCTTCTTTCTCATGTTAATAGTACCTATGCTATGACCGATTGAATAAACCATTAAAATATATATAGTGTGTCAGGCAGTGTATTTTTGGTACTGATCGCGAATCAGCCAATAATGTTCTCCAAATTCAGCACAAATTCTGATTGAATTTGGAGAAGACTGTTTTTTTTTTCTTTTTTTCCTGAGAGCAATAATGATGCAGAGAGCAACAAAAACCCTCCATGAACAGTAAAGAGTAGTCACCAAGGTATTTATCATTGCAAACGAGGCAGTTTTGAATAAGCATTTCACAACAATGACATGACAAACTTGTTTTTTGGATCACTTCTTTCTTGATTTTGGCAATTTCTTCATTTCCACTGCCACAAAGATTATATTATTATTATATTATTATAAAATTCATGTTTATTGGATTAGCAATGTTACACTCCCTGTTGCACTAGGCTTAAAACCACACGGTAAATGGAGATCTGAAGGTCTGAATTCACTCAAAAGCTACTTAAATGCTAACAGCACCCCCTTGTGGAGACTATTCAACTATAATTCAACTATTTCTAATTGCATGTGTGCTCTTTGTGGTCTGTTATTGGCCTGAGCACTTTTACTAAAATCTAAAAGCAGATGCTGTGTCTGCTACATTCTGAAACCTTTCTGCCTTGTAAATCTGTGACAGACTAAACCATGAGTTCAGGTAAAGGTGTTGATTTGGTTCCAGGCAAGAACATTTACAGTCATTTACAGTCATGGATACAGCTGTAACCATTTAAATTACAACTGTTTATTTAATAATATGTTTTATTCTTCTTCTGTTTTTCTCATCATCTGTTAAGGGTGACTCCACAAAGGGGTTGCAGCACAAGTAACTGCTGAAAAGGACAAACTGTAGACACAGGAAACCAGTCACAGGAAGAGAAGTTGATGATGTTCCAGAAAATGTGTTTAATAACTTTTCAAAGACAATTTCTATGATATTTGTCTTGAAACATGGGTTAAAAGCCAAGCAAAAAAGGAATGTGTAAAATTTTGGCTTAACCCCTTAGAGTTAAGACACCCTAAACTTACTTATATATGCCTAATTTACTTCTTCATCTAACCATGTTACAGCACGCTTCAGGACTGGAGACCAGGCCAGGGTGGAGAAGTGTTGGTTTGGCAACAATATTTACATTCATTTATAGTCATGTACACAGCTGTAAAGTAAAGTGGCCTATTATAGTCACGGGTGAACGCCACAGCTCACAATGTGAACAGCGTGAAATTGTTTCTCTGCATTTAACCCATTCACCAAGTTAAGCAAAACAGTGGGCTGACACCAATGGGGGGCACCTGGGGAGCTGTGTGTGGGTACCTTACTCAAGGGTACCTCAGTGGTGCCACTAGCAGTCATGGGATTCGAACACACGACCCTCTGATCACAGGGGCAGTTCCCTAACCACTAGGCCACCAACTGCCCCAATTAAATTACAATTAAACATTTAAATTACCATTCTGTATTAAATAATGCATTTTATACCACGGGCGGCACGGTGGCGCAGGGGTTAGTCCTGGGTTCGACTCCCGGCTTGGGCACAGGGTCTTTCTGTGTGAAGTTTGCATGTTCTCCCCGTGACTGCGTGGGTTTCCTCCCACCGCCAAAAACATGCATGCATTGTTTGCATGTCAATTGAGCATGCTAAAGTGTCCCTAGGTTTGAATGTGAGTGAGAATGTTTGTCTGGCGACTGTCCAGGGTGTACCCCGCCTTCGCCCGTAGCAGCTGGGATAGGCTCCAGCCCCCCTGACCCTGAGTGCGGAATAAAGGGGTAGAAAATGGATGCATGGATTTTATACTACACCTCTTTTACTTTTCAGCTGTTGATGGTGAAAGTATGACTGTAGATTTTAATGAATATAAAATTGAACAGGCTCCCAGTGTTGGTGGGATTGACGGCGGTCCTGCAGAATATTAAAGGGTGTTATAAAACCTTTACAAATGTTCATGGTCATAAATTGTTCCATTTTTAAAATAATGCCAAACTGCTTTGAAGAGAGTCAGCACAGCCAATCCACTACACGCCACTTTCCTTAAATTTATACTAGACTTTATTATTATCTTTTTTGCGGGTAGCACCTCTGAATTCTCTACTAATTTCTAACTAACGTCAGTTCAGCATTTAGCGAATATTTCTCGTTTTCAGGGCTTTTGTTGCCATTTTTTTTTTTACATTATTTTAATAGTTTTTTCTAATGAATTTCTTTTATTTTTTCATTATTGCTTTCATTGTTGAATTGTTGCTGGTTTTGCCTACTTTACTATTTAATTTTGACCAACTTTTGTTTTTGGACACCTTTTGCACTGAACTGTAAATCACTTTGATCTGCATTTTAAATGCAAAAAACATTTAGAGACCTGTTACTTATAGTATGTAGCAAAACTTCTAAATCCTGAACACCTTTGTTGTTGTAATTAAGACAATATGATGTAATTGTGGACTTTTTTAAATAAAAAGTAATTCTCAAACACTTAAAACAAATAAACATCTTCCAACAACCATCTCATGAATCTCAAGTTGAGAATCACTGGTGAGCTTATTAAGCATACTTGCTATTTACTTGATTCGACATTTACTGCAGTTGTGTATCCTATTTCAGCTATACATGATAAGTCCCTAACATACATTAATGGAAAAATCCATTTTTATTTTTATTATTTTTTGCTACAGAATCATTAAAAGGTTTTTTTTTTCAACTCTGAAGTCCAAAAGAGGTTAATGATCCACTTGTGTAATGGCTGCCCTGCCGCTTGCCCTTTTCACAATGAGGTTCCTGCTCCCACAATGCAAATAACATTCTGTAGCAGTAAAGTCATTTTGAATAAAAGCGTAATGAACGTAATGTAATGTAAAGCTTTAGTCTTAGTAAGTTCAACTTTGTTTTAAAAAGGAGGACACATGGCTGACACTCAAGTCACCCCCACTAAAGAAACTATAACACAGGAATAAAAATATGTATTCATTATCAGAATGGTACACAGCATTTCAACACTTAATTTCTTCCTCATTCATCTCCAGAATCTGCCACACCTTTAGAAACAGATGTAGAGTAGGAGTATGCTTCATTTCATAATGGCAAAACCTCAAAGTCTTATTACCTGACCCCAAGGTACAGGTTTGTTAGTGGGTGAAATACACACGTTTTGGGATACAACAATAATATGTTAGTGCTACTGACCAGGTGACAAGTACAGTTTTGGGCCATTTTTAAATCAGATAATACACCACTTATATGCGTATCACCTGGTGTTCACTTCTTTTAAATTCTCTTCTCTGTAATTTCTCTAGTCAACACCCTGAAATGGTAGCAGGTACTAAACATGCACACTCACTACTAGAGGGTGCACATGTTCAAAGCAAAAGAAACCCTTAATGGCTCTGTTAAGCGAAACCAAAAACACTGTAGGTTACTTGAGTTACATTACTGTAGAAATGGGAAGGGGAGAAATTCCCAACTTTCTGTGTTGTAATAGTGTATTTGGATATCACAAACGTTAGTGTATTTGGACGTCACGTCAACAGTTTTCAGTTATATGGCAATCATACAGGTCCTTTGGTTCTTGCTGAAGCCCTGAAGAGGTCCAAAAAATTACCCAGAGGCCTTCATGGAGCTCTTTGTGTGCAGAGTGACTGCTTACAAGGTAAAGTGGCCCCTTATAGTCATACGTGAACACACCACACAGTGTAAACAATGCGAAATTCTTTTTCTGCATTTAACCCGTTCACCAAGTGAAGGCGTGGGCTGCCACCAAAGGGGGTGGGGTGGCCTGGGAGTGAGGGTAGGGGTGCACCCAGGGAGCAGTGTGTGGGCCAGTACCCTGCCCAAGGGTATCTCAGTGGTGCCACTAGCAGGCAAGGGATTCAAACTCACGACCTCCTGATCGCAAGGGCAACTCCCAGACCACTAAGCCAACAGCTGCCCCAACAAAGACTCACACAGCGTATTCGAGTCAGCAGTTTTCTGATTTAGTGCCTGGCATTTTACTGCTGAACTACTGCTCTTCCCCTCGCTCCTCACCGTACCCACCGTACCCAATACACTGTTCTAGACAACAGCCCTCCTGGATCAGAGCTGAACTACTCCAAGCTGGACTAATGTCATTATCTGCAAGATCTCTGTGATCAAGGATCTTGTCCAAAATCCTTACAATTTTGTAAATTACACTGAAGAACAGGCCGGATGTTTTATTGTCACATTGGGTAAGCTACAGTTACACCACTTCAGAGGAATCCTGATGGCTACTAAAGAAAAATAATCAGAAAAGTTCTTGCCATCTTTTCTGTCCTAAAATAGTGCCCCCCAGAGTGATAAGCACAATGTTTATTCATTTTTATCTCCACGTACACTGCTATGTGTATTCCTACAGTTAAAAGAATACTCATTCTTAACACAGTATTTCACTGTTAGTTCAGCAATGTTCAGTCTTGTGACTCTGTTAGCAGATTTCAATCCCATTTCCTCAGCATCTCGCAAAGTTACCTCAAAAGGAAGTTCAGTTACACATTTTCAGTAAATCTGTCCGCAATACATCTATTTCTCGGATCTAGATAAAATCAACTTTTATATTTCTGTTTCTGATTCTTGTTCCTCTTTTTTGATCTCACTTCTGTTTGTTCATCTTGCCCTCTCAGCCTCACTTAAGCCTTTCAAATGATTTTTACTACTCGCCTTCACCTGCAGTCCTACTTTCTCTCACTCCAGTTCTTCTTCCACCTCAGTTCATGTGTCTATGCATTGAATAGAGCATACAGACTGACAGGGATCCCATACTCTTCACATATATCAATTAAATACCTTTTCAAGTATTCATCAGGTTTAGTTGAATAGATAATGCTAATTTCTGTGTTTACTCAAGATATTGCTTGAATTTTACAATAATTTGCAAAACTATATTAACTATATTCCAAAACTATGGTATTCTATTCAAACATTCAAACAGATTTTTTAGCTACTTCATTTGTCATACATTACTGCTGTACATTTGTTACTAAACTTTACAGACTGAGCAAGTATTTGAAAAGTTTCATAAGACCTGTATGATGTATAATAATGACCTGAGGTAAGATTAGAACTTTAGAAACATAAGGTCCTAGAATATAGGACCTAGAATATATTTTTCCTCATATACACAGAAATCAAAAGGTTCATCACTGGTGTACTTTGGATTGTCACAGTGAGGTTAGGAATGCAGGAGAAGGAAGTTGATGCCCAAGTGTAGCGTGGTGGATGAGACAAACGAGAGAGCCGGTGAACCACGCGCTTTGCTCTGAGAACGCTGCAAGCGGAGTAGAGATTCCCACCAAGGAATCCGTGTTCTCACACACACACAGGACAGGGTAGATTGAGTTGGGGAGTAGGGCGATGAAGTACTCACAGTACCGTAAGAGAGAGCCAAGTCTTGCTCTGACATGGAGTGAACCCTAATGTCTGGGTGTCGGATATCACCTATTTTCCTGTTTAAATACCCGGCGCATGCGTTACTGCCGATGACCTGTGACGTCACGTGTCCTGGTGCGTGTGACATGGATGCCCAAAGTTAGATTTGAAATTCTTGAGTCTAATGTGAATTTAAACCAGTTGTTTATCTCATTTAAATAATCACATCTAATTAGGCTTTACAATAACTTGTCTATTTGGAACATGGACCTGGACGATCAGTGTAAAATCCACGATTGCACACTACATGTGTTGCAAAATAGTAAAATACACTGTTCTGTTTGCTTTTATTTTACCCCCTAAATTATTGCTTCCAAATCTACAAAAAAGTTGTGTGGGGATTCAGTACCAATTAAATTGTGAATGATGAGTTCACAATGGATTATCTTCTGAAAGTGTGTAATAATGTAGAAAGAACCCTGTTTTCAAGTCTATGTAGAAAGAAGAAAACCTGTTTTCAAGTCTCATTTGCAATAGATAAAACCTTTGCCTCTGTACTTGAGCACTAATTAGTCAGTAAGGAAAGATTTGTTCAGTATGTCTCTATTGAATCATCACTGCTTAACTTCAATGTAAGTCACTGAGGGAACTGCATGAACAACATTTCCTGAAAAAGTGTTTTTTAAACGTTCTTAAAATGTCACTGGAACTGCGAGTGGGTGCTGTGGTCAAATAAAACAAAAAATGAGCTCTTTTACTCCAAATGTGGGTTTGACAAAGGATTGGAGTAGAAATAAAGATGCTTTCAGAATTTATAAACATGGTGAAGGACCTGTGCTGCTGTAGGGCTGTTTTAACTCCAAAGGCCCTGGCAGTTTTTTTAACAGAACTGTGAATTGCACTGACAAAGATACAAGAATGGCGCTTACAAAGAACTGAGTATGCATGTGACCACAGGACAATACATAGCAGAACAATACATGGATAAACATGAACAAACCTAAACAAAGCAACAAGATTTAGGCTTCTTAAGAAAGCATAATCATTATAT
>JBBPCX010000290.1:0-18762 GCA_037974365.1 Hydrocynus forskahlii
TGTGTGTGTGTGTGAGAGAGTGTGTGTGTGTGTGTGAGAGAGTGTGTGTGTGTGTGTGAGAGAGTGTGTGTGTGTGTATGTATGTATATGTATGTGTGTGTGTGTGTAAAGTAATATACCACTGCCATTTTAGTGTCACTACTGTGCTAAGAATGATCCACCATCCAAATAATACCTGGTCATTAATGACCCTGTAAAGTTCCTGATCATGTTTGAACAGAATATAGGCAGCTAACTTGTAGAACAACGGAGAACAACCTTATGAATTGGCTCGTCAGAGTCAGTTAAAATACAAGTTATAAGCTCAAACTGTTTAAGGCCTCAGAGGTAGAACTAGTCCACAGGATGGAGTTGCTTGAGTTAAGAGAGAGAGTAACATTTTGAGAGCTGTTAGAGCTACAGTTATGTGTGTAAAGAGGAAGGCTAGCTGATGTGATTGTGTGCATGTGTGTGTGTGAGAGAGAGAAAGAGAAAACGAGAGTGAGAATGAAAGAGAATAGCGGGGACCTTTTGGTCCCTAGTGACGTCTAAGTCTTTGGAGGGGCCAAAACACAGCTGTACATAAGGTTTTAATACACAGTGAGGGGATGAGGTCATTATGGTCTGCATGCATCCCTGATGTGTGTGTGTGTGTGTGTGTGTTTGTGTCTGTCTGTCAGTGGGCGTCGAAGTCATTTTCTCTCTGGGTGTGGAATTGAGAGATTGAGGAGCTGTAAAATGAGATTGGAGCTTTGGCTTAAAGGCTTAGCAGGCCTAGTCTTCAGAAAGCTATAGTGATCCCCTTTTATTTATTTATTTACTTATTTAATGCTGCACATCTTTGTCTTTGCTACTGTTCTATCCATGTATCCACGTAATATACCTGTACTATTGTTTTTAGAGGCGCGTTAATAGATAACATTGAATGGTCACGTCCATGACAGCATTCAAATTAATAAAATTCACCACTTTTAATTCATTTTCACTGGTGAAATGGCTCCTGTGTAATTGGTGACATGCCCCCGATTGCTGACAAAGACGTTACATGCAGCTCGTAATCTTTATTTAAAGGGGACATATTATGCAATACTCACTTTAGTCATAATAGGTCTATGGGCTATACAAAACATGTTCATGAAGTTCTTTGCACCAGCTTTATTCTTGACAGTTTCAGTCCCTTTCAAAATGTGCTGTTTAAGGGCTCTGTCACTTTTATGCAAATAAGCTGTTGCTGGCCATGCCCCACCCGTCCCATCCTAACGCTGCACGTTTAACACACGTGAAACAGAAGCGCTATCCAGCCCTATATGTGTGACCCCCAGGGGAGCCATCCAAACGGCTTGTAGAAGCATATGATACCTGACACAAAAATCTTTCAATTGATTCACAGAAAATGGATGTTTTTTTGGTACTTGGAGTGTTTATAGGAGCAGTAGAGACCCAACTGGAAATACAAAAGGATGCAAAAAGTGAGTTTTGCATAATATGTCCCCTTTAAAAGCATGATCACTATGCCCAGTGTCAAGCATCAGCTGGAATGGTCTGTGGACCAGGGGAACCAGGCTGTCTGGAATGATCAAACTTCATCCAGTACCTTTTGGAGTGGCATTTGTGATGCATAGCTAATCATTTTAACATCCCAGCAGTAGTAACACCCATATAGCTGAACACAATTGAATCCTCACAGCAGTGTTCATTGTAAAGCCTTCCTAGAAAATAGACGGTGCTATTTTGGAAGAAGAGGCCAAAGACCATGTTACTGGATGAGCTGTCAACAAACTTTCACACCAGTCTTTACACCTGTCTTTACACACAACCTACCAACAGATTAGGTGAATAACATTGTCTTGTTACAGTTCCACCTGTCAAGATGTGAGATATAATAGACAGCAGGTGAACAGTCAGTTCTTGAAGTTGATGTGTTGGAAGTAGGAAAAATGGGCAAGCGTGAAGATCTAAGAGACTTTGACAAAGGCCAAATTTTGATAGCTAGACATCTCAAGGGGTGTTCCTATTATGCTGTGGTTAGTATCTACCAAAAGTGGTCCAAGGGAGAGCAACCAGTGAACCCGTGACCCTGGAATTGATAAGATTTTAAAAGGTCCCATGACATGAAAATTTCACTTTGTAAGATATTTTTTTATCATTAATACGAGTTCCCCTAGCCTGCCTATGGTCCTGCAGTAACTAGAAATTGCGATAGGTGTAAAGAGTGCTTTGGTCATCCTGCTCCGCCGTTCAGAGAGCGACAGCTCAGATGGCCCGATCTGGAATTTGGCCCCGCATGATGTCATAGGGGGAAAGGTTACCGCCCCTTTCTTGTTCTTTGTCCGCCCAGAGAATTTCGCATCCCTCCCCTAAAAAATTTGCTCCACCGACTGTCATGGCTTGCAAATGAGCGAAGCATGGCAGTTGCTGGGTGATTAGATGTAAAAATGAGCACAAATGTATCTTTTTAGTTCCTTCACGCAAGCCTCTGAAGAACCAGTGGGTTAATTTTATTTTTTCTGTAAATGCGCCGACACGATTTCCTAAAAATTTGTATGTCTGCGCCAAACATTTCGCCAAAGACTGTTTCCTCAACTTGAGGCAATACAGAGCTGGTTTTGCTGAACTGCTGAAAGTTAAGTCTGGATCAGTACCAACTCTCCCTGAACAAGTAAGTCAACTTAACGCTATATAATTTTGTAGCTTTGCTATATATGGTTGCCTAGCTTTTTACTCTCAGAATGTGGCTGTAATATTAGCTCTGCAGCTAACAGCCCAGTAAGCAGGCTACTTGAGTATTGTACTTCTTTGTTTTTTGGGCAACCGTGTTGCTCTTAGTCTATGAGCCATTGATATACACTGTAAACATTAGCGCTTGGTACTGCAAGCTGGTCCTTCCCCCACCCTCCACCTTGCTCAAATGTTATTATAAAACGGGATATTTACCCTTTGGTTTCAGATGTGCTGCTCAGTTGGAAAACAGCGGCTTTCAAGCATAGAGTAGCAAATACATTTCATTCCTGGAATGGAACTGAGTAGCTGCAGACTGGTCAGAGTACCCATCATGACCCCTGTCCACCACTGAAAGCGCCTACAATATACACGTGTGCAAATATTGCGTTCTGATTTCTTGAATTAATTTATCTAGTGCTCAAAAATAGCACTGGTGCTTGATGCTTTCCGCTGTAAAACGTGAACTTATGGAGTCGACGCCTCAATGAGTTGTTTTTAAAGGCCCGAGGGGGATTTAATGTTATGATTGACTGGTATATATTGCAAAACTGTCCTGGTTGTTAAGTTTTTCAGATTTATTCAAATCTATTTTGTTTGCTGGTGTGTAGTTTGATGCGTTCAAGTGTTTTTGTGTCTCCATCTAACTCTCGTCTCTCTCTGCAGGATTTCGTACTGTACAGCTGATAAGATGCATGATAAAGTGTTTGCCTACATTGCTCAAAGCCAACGCAATGAAACACTGGAGTGCCATGCCTTCCTCTGCAGCAAAAAAAAAGTGGTGAGTGTTTTTGTTATGTGTATGTATATGTGTATGTATATGTGTGTGTGTGTGTGCGCGCGCGCGCTTACTCCTCTCTAAAAAGTGCTTGTGTATGTTCTCTGGAGAGACCCTTACATGGCCACTCCCTGCTTTTCCTTCCTCTTTGCTAATTTTGCAGCAACCCAGAACACATTTTATTCTAGGAAAGATTGGAGAGGAAGGGGGTGGAGGAGACTGATTCACTAACTAAATGCATATTATTGTATATACTTTGTTTATTTCTTATGAAATCAATATTCTTGTATCAGTGCCTCATCACTGTACCTTCTCAGCTGGGATATTTGGGACTTTTTAAAGATCCCCTTAAAGATGCACTAAAAAGTTGACATGATTCATTCACTGTTCCATTTAAACACTCTGTGATGCACTGCAAACTCAAACGTTTTGGTTCGTAATACTTTTCTGTTAAATGTTATTTTTCTTTTCTGAGTCATATAATAAAGCAGTGATTTACCTGTGATTTACATTTGCAGCAATCTGGAACTGTAGTAGTTTTCACTTTTCGTGTGTGTGTGTGTAGCCGGCTGGATTGCTCTCCCAACTTTGCATGTCTCATACGATTGGGCAGTCTTTATTGTTGTACCCTACCTCTGTGCTGTACTTGGTTTAATTTGTTTTCTTTACTATGATTTAATCTCTGAATGAGGCAGATGCATTGTATTGTGGTGCATTGTTTTTTTTATATATCTCATAAACATCATCTCTGGCTGGTACATTTCCTGCCCATTTCCTACATGCCCTCTTCCATCGCTGTGAAATAAAGTGCAGAAATGTCTCTCTCTTTCTTTCTCTCTCTCTCTCTCTCTCTCTCTCTCTCTCTCTCTCTCTCTCTCACTCTCTCTCTCTCTCTCTCTCTCAGGCGCAAGCTGTGACTTTAACAGTAGCGCAGGCCTTCAGGGTGGCATTTGAATTCTGGCAGACTGCCAAAGAAGGTACGTTGTGCTTGGTTGCCTTTAACGCTAGCCAAGTGATTGGCATCTCATATACTCCTAGTATTCTCCTTCTCTTTTTCCGTCTTTTGTCGTCACCATTATTTTAGCCCTAATACCTAAATGTATGACTGATATTTTAGACACCGTATGTTCCAGAGGCCTTGTAGACTTTATATTCCCTGTGTTTACAAAATATAATGATCTGGAAGAGAGATTGAAACTGAGTCTTTGAATCATTCGTGAGTGTGTGTGTGTGTGTGTGTGTGTATGTGTGTAGTACAGAACCTTGATGATATTTCACACTCTTCAGGATTCCCACAGGTCAGCAGAACATATGTAATTAACTGCATATGTGAACCCACTATGGCTCGTGCACACCTAGCCTGAGGATGTGTGGCATACAAATGAAGGCGTTTACACTCTTCACCACTTTTCCTTCCCTCACCACTATACTTTACAGCTCACTTTGCAAATTTATTACAAATAAGATCAGAAACCTTGAGACTGAAACCTTGAGTCTTTCACCTGAAGATATAATCATTCTAAATTTCTCTTCATTGTTATCTCTTAAATGTGAAATATTTATTATAGCTTTTCACTTGATGTGGAGTATTTGGTGGTAAGTTGTTAGTCCAGAAACAGATGGGCTACAATCTTTAATTGTAGAATTACAAAGTTCACCTATGTGGTAATTGTGAATTGCGTGTGGACCTGATGATACTGAGTGCTGTGCACTTCTTGACCAGGGGATGTGTACTGTTAGGGAAAGCTTTTCATTAGGTTAACTTAGTCACACTTTAACAAGTGTACTGCAAGCTGTGTATTATTATTGACGTACCACAGAACATAAAATATTTGCAACAATAAATGGAGATGCAATTGATTATTGCAGTTTTACCACCCTGTCTAAACAGACCAACATGTTCAACCCAGGGCAGAATGGGTTTCCACTGGGCTCTCCATTTGCCTCTCACTGTCCAAACACTTGCACAACAAGTGAATTGGAGATGCAAAACTGCGCCAAGGTGTGACAGTGTGTGTAGTTGTGTTTGTCGTTGTGTCTATCTTGCGATGGACTGGTCCAGGGTGTTTCTCTGCCTTTTGACCTAAGACTGCCGGGATCCCTATGACTCCAGCATCCCCCAGATCCCTGGTTACTGATAAGCAGATCCAGTAATGGTTGGGTGGATATCCAAGTCAATTGTCATAGTGTTAATGATCTGTTTTAAAAAAATAATTAATTAATTACACACTTATGTACTTATTGTAGTAATTTAATCGTCATTTTCAGTGGTTTTATATTTATATTTCAGTCTAAATATGAAGAGAAAGAGTGTGCATAAAGGACAAATGAAGGAGATGAACTGTGTTTTAGTGACATTTTGACAGTAAAGCTGCCACTCAGGTAGACCCATCGACAGATAGAGAGACAGGAAGGGAAAATTGAGAGAGAAACTGTGACAATATTATCTTACAGTGCAGAGAGAGGATAGAAATGATGGGATGGATGAAAAGGATAGGGATAAAAAAATGTGTCCAGCCCTAGTGACAGCTTGTGTTGATCCTTTTCTCAGTGAGGCAGTGATAGAGAGATCGTTTACTCGTCCTTTATCTCCTTACACTATTTTTACTCAACTGTTTTCTCTTTTTTCCCCAAATACTTGGACAAAAGGCCCTGGTACTGTTTAAAATTAGGTTATTTCTATTTAATAATTTAATTCCCGGGAAAATTAGCTGTAACTGAGCTTTATGAAGTTGCTATGCTTGCTTTGCATTTTAAATATTTAAATTAATGTTATTTACTTTTTCCCTCCCTTTTGCTTAGTTTGACAGTATGTTTCAACTTTTTGTTATGATCATTTCGTCCTCATCTTATTCCCTCCTATCTCCCTCTTGGGGGATGTGTGCTGTGTGTCTCTTTCTATGTATGCATGCAAACGTTTGTGTACATGTGTCTTGTCCAACTGATGTGAATATCAAAGGCAGTGATATTGCTATTCAGGACAAGTAAAAAGTCTTACAAGCTTTGAGTCTGCCTGGGCGCTGCAAAGTCTCTGTGGGTAGCAGTAGGATGATAAAAGAGATGATGAAGCTTGGATGACTTCTCCTGCTTTATGCACGCACACCACCACCACCATCGTCAGTGTATTCCACAGAGTGTTTGACTAGTATTTCACACTAGCCTTCGGCTTCAGTACTTAAGGACCAGGGCTATTTGGACAATACTGAATTATTCTTTGTACAGATGTACAGATGCCATTCATTTAGTTTAAATAAGGTTCACATAATGTCATCGTTCACTTTTCAACAGTGGTGGCTGTACAGGATATAAACATTTTTGAAAAAAACAGGATTGAAAAAACTCTCTGTTTGGCTTGTGACTGCATGTACTGAGTGTGAATGGTGTAAGCCATGAAAAAAAGTGAGAGTATGAATCAAAGGTGTTCAAGTCTTTTCATATGAGTCTTCAGCCTCACATCAGGTCTTGTGTCTTTATTAGGTAATTATAGTCTAGTCTTTTAATGGGCTACAGGCATTGCATGATACAAAAGTAAACCCTCACTAAAAAATCGTTAAGTTTGCCTTTGTTGGACAAGCACAAACTGGAGTGCTACACTCAGTAAACACTCAGGTTTAAAGGAGAAGCTAAACAAACCATGAACCTGTTTGTAAGTCTATAGTTTGCACAGCAAAATATGTAATCCAGCTGACTTTGTAGTGCGGTTTAATGGAGTGTGATCTGTAACTTTAGGTAGAGTACCTGACAAATTCATTTACATTGGCTGTTGCACTGTGATGCTTGCTATCCATGCTACATCATTAGCAGCTCTTGGCCTCTTTGCTCTAAACAATGCATTTACCATACCTGGCACTTTGTTAAGCACATCATTTTCCTTTAATAAAGGGCTCATTATTTTAAGTCATGGCCTGAGGTTGCTGTGGGAGAACAGTGTTGCCGGATGACCGTATCAAAACCGAGGCTAAATGTAAAGTTGGAAACATTTTCTTTTTTGTGCTAATGTTGGTGGTCCTAATTTAGTCAATTTTGTTCCACTGTCGTACGTTTAAATCACCTCATTATGGGTGGTATAGACTCTTAGGCAATTACTGGAGTCCGTATCTATGATATGAACAGAAAGTTCCTGTAGCCCTTGAAATTATCGGCCTGGCTGATTAATAGAGCCGATATTTGGCCATTTTTACATAATCAGCATCGGCTGTTGTCGGCGCATATAAAGGCCGATTAATAGACATGTGCATTTGTGGGCAGCCCAGTGTTGCTGCAGTGGAACACGCGTGACACGCCCCCTCTACCGGCACCTGCCGTTAGCTTACCGTTAACACAGCAGCCTACGGTTAGCTTACAGCAAACACAGCGGCCTATGGTTAGCTTACCGCTAACACAGCAGCCTACGGTTAGTTTACCACTAACACCGTAGCCTACGGTTAGCTTACCGCTAACACAGCAGCCTATGGTTAGCTTACTGCTAATACTGTAGCCTACGGTTAGCTTACCGCTGACACTGTAGTCTACAGTTAGCAAGTATTTAATGTGGAAACCATCAGCCACGGGGGAAAATTATTAAAGACCGTATTGATTAGATACATTGTCAACTCTCTCTCTCTCTCTCTCTCGTTCTCACGCGCTGCAGCAGCAACAGTTTGGCGGTGGATATACAGAACTCATTTTAGTAGTGAAAACATTTTTTTACAAGTTCTGTTGCAGTGTCCAGCTGCTCAGTAGATTGCTCTACAATCATAAAAATATGACCATCACTGATTTTTCACTCCCTTATAGCATTGCAGCCACTTAGATTATGCCTATGCTTTGAAGGGTATATCCTTCTTTTTTTTCTTCTACTTTATACTTTATATCGAGGCAAAAGGTCCTGTGGAGCTTTGTATGTGCAAATGTGTGCCGAGATAATTATACACACTCATCTCGCTCTCCCTTTGAACCCACCTTTACAGAGACATACACCCAGAAACCACAACTTCCTGTTGCTGGCTCATCCAGAAAAGATCTGTAAAGCAGTTCGATTGTGAACTTTGGTTCAGATAGACTCATAGACTTTTCCTTGTTAGAGACACAAGATATTATTGTTATTTTATAAGATTGTATATTTCTGACAGATATGAACCACTAATCACAGCAGAATTTATTATTTTGTTTTGTTTTACAAGCATGCAGCAGTATGAGAATAACTGAAAGTGGCCATTTCTGCTCTGAATTGCATTTCCACAGTTCGAATTTTTTACTTAATACCAGCTCACTTAAAAGAAAGAGGTTACCTTGTGAAATTTGGTGTGAAGCATTTACTGATGGGGTTCTTTCACTGAAAATATCAGATAGCCTGAAACTTGTCTTATTTTGGTCTTTTTTTTAATGGATCTGGATTCTTTTTTCCTGTCTTTGGTTTTCTAAATGTGGAACTGATCAATCATTTATTAAGTACTAATGGCATTTGCTCTCTTTGCCCATTTACTTCCCTCCCAGAGAAAGAGAAGCGTGTGAAGTCAGGCTCAGATGGAGGAGTAGCTAGCAACTCTCATGCACAGAACACAGAGAGCCTGAAAGAAGGTGAGTCACTCCGCCCCCTTACAAGTTCAAACTAGCTTTACTGTCTTGACTGTGTTGCGTATCATATTTCCAAAGCATTATACCTGCAACTTTAAATGCAGCTATATAACACACAAAGCAAATAAATCATTATTAATATTTACAGTTTAAATTATTAGCATGATCATTACATGCAGGTTATGTTTAGTGGTAGAGGTAGGGTTGGATTGCCTTTTTTATATTTTTTGCTTGCTCTCTTGCAGGCATGCTATTGGGTCAAAACACAGATTCCGCTGATCACTGACGGATTTACTCAAATACAGTTTAAATCAGGATTTGAATCATCTTACATAAACAAACACAGCTAATCCATCTGTCGTTCAGAAAAGCACACACATGCTGCCTGGTAAATCATTCTCACCAAGTCAGTTTAAAAAAGTTTGCAGTGTTTGCCAAATGACCAAATTGTCCATTAAAGAATAATAGAAGAGACAAAACCAATAATTTTAAACACCCAGACAGGTAAAAGTCCTTAAATCAAGGCAATTGGAATGAATAATCATTTTCTTTTGTTAGCAGAAAGACAATGATTAACTTTTATTCTGCATAGAATTGTTTTTAGGAACACTTACCTTGCTTCTACATTCTCTGACCGTTTTATCAGCTATACCATGCATATAGTTAAAGGTACTGACAATACACTATATGTAAGGCCCCCTTTACTGTTAATATGGAAGATCAAAACATATTTTTCTTCCATAGCATGGCGTATTTGTGGGTGAAACATGATAGGTATCTAAGCCAGCTGAGCATTCACTCAATGATAGGTGGGGTGGTGGGAGGAGACATTTGAGAATCCATATAACAGGAGATATTATATTTAATATGTGACATATTCAAATTGCAGAACATTAGATCAGATCAACTTCTAAATGTAAAAAATGGTAAAAAGCCACTTTAGGGTTTGCAATTTCACTTTGTGCACCTCAAGCTGAGGTGTCTCTAGGAGGACAGAGTGCAGAGAGGGAAGCAATTCAGTTTGTGGTGTTAAAAATGCAGTGTGTAGCTACTTCGGATTTTGTAAATATAAATGAAACCTAAAATAGAAATATAATCTTCACCACAAAACAAGTACACAGGTCTTTATTGCATTCAAACTGTTCTAATGTTCAGTTTTTTTAATTTGAACTATTACTATTTATTTATTTACTTATTTATTTTAGTAAAACAGACCTGAAATGTGGAGCTTCCACACCCACAGACCCCACTTTCTGCATCTCTGTATGGGATAAGTAATGCTAAATATGACCAGAGTCATGAACATAAAGAATTCAGGTTTGATTTCAGGTCAACTCTATTGGAAAGGGGCCACCATGAATCCCAACACGATATTTAAACACAGCAATCACATATTTTAAGCATATTAGTATGAACGTATGAGCGAATGTATCATACACAGCACAGGTGCAAGATATGGGCTGCATTCGTAAACCTACAAAGTGCAACACGTTTTACCTGATCAAATTAGTGTGACTTGGCATTTATAAATGGGCAAGTCTGTGTAGTCAGACTCACAGTGATAGCATTATGAGGTTGGCCCCTGGGGGTGGTTCACTTCTACATGAAATTCAATACAGGACACTCAGGGACTGACTTCCTCCGTGTCATACGAGAGGGATGACTTTGCACTGCTTTGTGTCTGTGTTCCAGTGAATGAGGCATAGCCATTAGAAAGGTCATGGACATGAGACATCTTTTTCGCACCCACGTGCAGGCACACATTTCCTCTCTGTTCCAGCGAGATGCTGAAAATTGCTCTTCTTGTGAAAGAGGAGCTGCTGAATCTGATTCAGAGATGGACGGACGTTAATGGGTAGGCGAAAGAGGGATCAGGTGCTAGATGCACCGCTAAAACAGAAAATGTGATTTGGTGTTTAGTTTGAGGGTCACCTACTGATGTTCACACTACAGATGGCTACAGTGATCACACGGATCTACAAACAACTGCAGATGACATTATACATACATACAAGGAAGCAAAAGAACGGTCAGGTCTTGAAGTTGATGTGTCAAAGCAAAGAAAAATGTGCAAGTGGAAGTATCTGAGAAACTTTGACAAGAGTCAAATTATGATGGCTTGTGATGGGTCAGAGGGCCTTCAAAACAGCAGAAAGGTGTTCCTAGAATGTAGTGTTCATTACCTACCAACGGTACTGGACATCTGAACCAGAGAAAGGATTATATGCGCCCAAGGCTCATCGATGCATGTGGAGAGTGAAGCTCGTCTGGTCCAATCACACAAAAGAGCTACTGTAGTACAAATTACTGAAAAAGGTCATGCTGGCCATGATACCAAGGTGTCAGAACACACAATTCATTGCAGTTTGCTGTGTATGGGGCTGCGTAGCAGAAAAGTGCCCATGCTGACTCCTGTCCACGGCATGTGAGCAAAAGAATTGGACCATGGAGCGATGGGCTGATCTGATGAATCATGTTATTTTCGACATCATATGGACAGCTGGGTGTATGTATCACTTGCCTGGGGAACAGATGGAACCAGGATGCACTTTGGGCGGGGGAAAGTAAGCCGGCGGAAGGAGTTTGATGCTCTGGGCAATGTTCTGTTGGGAAACCTTGGGTTCTGCCATTAAGGATGCACTGCCACACTGCAGAAGGACTAGTTTGAGTAAGATGTCAGAGACTTCAGGGTGTTGACCTGGCCTCCAAATTCTATAGATCTTGGTGCCAGATCCCACAGCACAGCTTAATAACTTCAGGAATTGTTTTGGCAGCATGAGGGGAACCTACACAATATTTGCAGGTGGTTTTAATGTTATTGCTGATTGGTGTTATGTATACACAGATACAGATGTGTGTGTGTGTGTGTGTGTGTGTGTGTGTGTGTGTGTGTGTGCGTGCCCATTTACCTTAAAACATTAACTTCAAGAACTGACTGTTCACTTGCTGTCACCTGCTGGCAGGGGGCATTGTAATAATCTATGTTTTTCACTCCATCTATCAGTGGTTTTAATGTTTGCAAATTGCACCTTTAATGTTGGCAGTTCCACCTGCTGTTTAGGTCTCCCTTATCACATAATGCAACAAAAGGCTAGGATGTGCTTCTTCCAAGTCACGTGAAGCCAACCACTGCATCTTTTTAAGCTGCTACTAGTGTAGCTTCATTGGACATTTGAACTTGCTTGGAGGAAAACACTGACTGCCAATTAAGTCAGCCAACAGGCATTGGCATTGGCACAATCACGCTCGGGGATACAGGGCCTCTCATAGAGAGAACAAGGCTCATTATTCTCTGCTCGACACCTGGCCCTGGATGGCTGTGACATTGTCAGGGGTTGGACTTGCAAACTCCCAGTGACATGGGCAATGCTCTTACCAGGGATCGGTAACCTTTATGTTCTAAAGAGCAGTTTTTGCCCCGAAGGAAAAGTTCTTCAAGTGCAGGCCCTGCTTAAATATCCCAAACATCATAAAATAAAAAGTACCAAACACTGAAAATGTGTGAAACAGACAGCTTTAAAAATAGTAAAATACAAGTTCTGAAAAGGCTCTTATGTTTTCATCTACGGCTAGATACTTTTTTGCAAATGTAGTGTGCTTGTTAAGGAAACGTATTTCGACATTACATTTTTTGTTGTTTGCGAACTTCTAAAAGCAGATCAGCCTTTCCGGGAAGCCAGCAGTAGTGGTGTTTTTGGGGTTTTTTTCTTTCTTTTTTTTAGATTTTGAACATCCACTTATGCCACTACTACTAAGCCAGCTTGTGATGTAGCACATTTAAGCATTTCTTTCTATTTATGGTGAAGGCCGTAATATTTCAACAACTAATATTATGTAAGGATAACTTTATACCTATACCAATGACAGCAAAATATAGCTAAAAAAAAGGAGTAAAGTGCCACATGTGGCTTAGATGGTTGAACCATTCAGAAGCCCAACAGTACTCTAAAGGCAACAGGATCTGTGACTCAAGGGGTCATGTCTCATTCTTAAGGTCACTGAATAGTTGAGTGAGTGCTTCCTGAACTAAACATTGGTGAAACTAAGGAGGCTCACACAGTGGTAGCTTCAAAAGTGTGTGTATGTGCATAAGTAAACATCTGCATTTGTTTGAGAGGAAAGTTAAGAAGTTTAGAATATTAATGTTTCGTAACAAATGCCTGTTTGTGTGTGTGTGTGTGTGTGTGTGTGTGTGTGTGTGTAGGGGTTGCTACAGGAAATCTGTTGAACTTGGAGGAAGGAGCTATCATGGCAATGGTACACTCAGGACGTGAAGAGACACACAAAGCACAAAGCATCAGCACAGAAAACAACAACACTGTATGGGTAAGCACACACTAGGATCAGAGCCAGCATTAGGGGCAAATGGGTGGTCACCCTAGTCCCTACCCTTGAGAGAAAGAGAAATAATAAAATATATCAAATATTCGCAACAGAATTCTGTCAGGTATTAACCTATCCACAGTGATATAAATGGCAGAAAAAATGGTCATAAGTGCTGCACAGAATATGCGACTGTATAACGAACAGGCAAGAGGTGGTCAATTATGAATTGACACAAAAAAGAGAAAGAGCTCACTTTAACTAAGATTTGAAGCTTTGGTTTCACTCACACACACACTTTTTTCCATCAACCAATAATTTATATTGAAAGCCCCTGTGACTGTGAAAAAAGGAAGAGGGGAGGTGGTAAATTGACAGATGTGCTAGAGGTGCTAATATAAGGGAGAGATGATTAGGACAGGTCTGAGGAAAATGGTGATGGTGTTAAATAGGTGTTATTTGACAAGCCAAGTTTCAAGAATAATCAAGTAAATGTACGTACTACTTAAATTCAAGAATAAAATTAAAACGAGATTGCACAGAGGTATATATATATCACTCTGAAAGGCTCATTGCTATTGCTTGCTGCAGACATTTGACTCAGTAGTCACTGGTTTCCTTTTATACAACTGCAGATAGCCATGGCCATAGCAAGTGGTGAGATTCTGAGAGCTGTGGTGATTTTAATGAGCAGTTTATATCAGACAGAATGTGGTGTTCTGTTCCCAGGTTAAAACTTGCTGAAGTTACACTCTTCTGCAGTTAAAATCTAAACCATATCAACAGCATATTCCCCCTATTAGCAAGCCACTAATTAAATACTTTTCTCTTACAGAACACTTTTTTGCTTTGGCAATAATGATGACTAGTCGACTACTTAAAATGAATACTCATTTAATAGTGTAACACATTAATGCTTGGAGTAGGGGTAAGCATGCCTCATCCAAAGAATAGTCATATAAATGTTGTATTAATATATTCTGCAGGATCCCAATTGCACTAATGTATCTATTGTTTTTGTTTTCCAAGCAATGAATAGTCATTGTAAATATCAAAGGCATTTAAGACCAGATGGCATAGTAAACCTTTATAAAATTTTGATGATTTTGATGTATTCTGACTTTGAAGTTTGCATCTTAAATTTGATTTAGGCAAACATAATCAGATTATATTCTATTACAATAGGGAATAGTTTTATAATAATCTAAATAATGTAGATCTGTGTTTCCCCACTTTGGTCTTGGAAGCCCCCTGCACATTTTAGTCCTTCCTTTACTTTCACACACCCATTTTATCTTAGTAGGGGATTGTTAAAGAGATAGGATCAGGGGTGCTGGGGAAGAGAACACACAAAAATGTGCAGAGCAGAAGGGCTACAAGGGTTGGAAACCGTTGTTTTCAGATAAAGCTGTTACTTTGTATTTTTAATAAAAACAAACACTCAATTTCCTGATTTATTTCTTGTAAAAACTGGTCACTGGGAAGGTTTATGGGGGAGAGATCTGCTGGTTTTTAATGACCAATCCATTCTGATCGCTTATATATTATGTAATTTGGGCTATTTCTGAGGGATTGACAATAGTGGCTGGAGACTGGGGAAACAGTGGGTAGGAACAGATTAATTATGCACACAGATTAATTTGCATGTCATCTGCAATTTGCTGTGAATGGCGGGCCTTGATAGCCATAATTACTGCTGCTTTCTCTGACACCAGGGATATGGAAATAATCTGACAGTAAAACATGCAAATTTGAGTTACTGTAAATATTGAGTTGGTTTTTTTTTCACTGAAACCTGTTCTTTATCTGTGGCTTGTGAGCACAGAAAACAATTTTCTTGTAAACCCATTTATGTAAACACATTTATAGTAGAAGCCAATGGGAAGCAGCTTCATCACTTGTTCATGAAGTTTTATTAAAAGTATATTTCTGTTGAAAGTATGGGGATGAATAATCAGCCACTCTTGCTAGAGAGAGAGAGGTCAAAATTCTGAAGTGTTCCTTTTAGTAAATTGTGGTTAATATAAGGAGTACACAGTTATTGAAGCTGTCTAAATTGATAAGTTGACTCACCATTGACCAAATAGTGTTCCCCTTACAGGAAGATAAATGTGTGTATAAGTATAAGTAAATATGTAATTGGTTCTTTTTTTTTTTTTTTTAAGTTAATGACCTACTGTGTCTCTGCAGACCTCGCCATGGCATCAATATGCTGCAGTGAATTATGGTTTTATGTAAATGTGCAGCATCAGGGAACTAGTGGTGGAGGTTTTCATTCTTCTTAACATGCTACAGTTTTGGATACTGCATGCATATATATATATATATTAGTTTTATTACGCATTAACGCTGGGTTTTTTTAAACCCTTGTATTTTGAAAATTTGTTGCATTTTTGTGCTCGGGAGTCTCAGCTGATTTTCGTGGGGTCAGGAGTCCCATTACTTTTGTCCATATAATATGTCATCATTACTTTTGTCCATATTATTTGTCCATTACTTTGTAATGGGACGCCTGACCCCCACGAAAACCAGCTGAGATCTAAAGCACTGCGTGGACAAAAGTATTGGGACGCCTGACCAGTACACCTACATAGAATTTAATGACCCTGATTTCAGATACATAGGCTTTCATACGGACTTGGTTCCTCCCAGCATGCTCTGGACTCTGAGGGTAACTTGTTATTCTCTAATAAACTAGATAAAACATGAATGCCCTGCAGTGGCAAATAGCTTTGCTTTTATTTGATTTGAATACATTAATGTTTGGTGAGATTTACAAGAAACATTTTAACTGCAACTTTGTTAAAGGGAACACTGCTGTTAAAAATGCGGTTCTTTAAAAATAAAAGTGTGCAATACACTACTTTTGAATTAATGAAATACTGCTGCACTCGGAGGAGAGGGGTTTGAAAGTAGCCAATCCGAGAACGCTATTTATTTCTCCTTGCTGCTGATTGTCTGGTGCCATTTGATGCATCCCTCGCTGTACTCAGAGGGGGGAGGTTTGAAAGTAGCCAATCCAAGAATGTTATTTATTTATCCTTCCTGCTAATTGGCTGCTGCCCTGTGACGCATGTGTGGCAGCTGCAGACCAGAATTTCCACCGTGGAGTGTCTCGAGTGTTCTTGTGTTTTTCATGTTGTTCTTCTTAAAGTCCTGTATTTTTATTACTGTAAATTAAATGATTACTGTATTTACCCTGCTTATACTAAAGAAAATGACAGTGCATACCAAAGAAAACATGCATGCATGAATTACAGTGCAGGCTATACAGGGGTAATATCGGTATTTTACATTCTAGCACTGGGGAGTTCAGTGTACACTGTACAGTATGAATACGGGTTTACCTTTACATTTTCTTTCAGGGGAAATGTATTAAGCTGAGTTTAAAATTAAATTAGTGTTTTGGGAGCATATTTGGGGGCATATTTAGGGTTTACACAATAAAAATAGGCATTTTTAGACATTTTTTTTAACCACATTACAACATCACGGTTTTTCTCTATACACGGGTGCTCTTGGAACGTAACCCTCGTGATAAGCACACACTCAGTAGGGGTCCAGCAAAATAGTGGATTATAGTATAGGTTCGGGCCTATTATTCATCTTCATTTTTTCTCTCTTTTGCAGTAGTTTGAGGAGTGGGTAAATGTTCTGCCCTGAAACCGTGGAAGATAAGTGGGTTTTTAAAATGGGGAGAAAGGTCTCATTGGAACTTTATTTTGCTTGTTAAGTTAGCACTCAGGGTATTTGAGCAAGTAGCAGCAGCAGCAGTTATTAAATGTGTGTGGCTGTTCCAATTCCACAAAAAGGTAAAATATGGTTTATAGTGAATTCTGGGTGTGTAAAAAAGTCTGAACACCTGTGGTCACATGATTTGTTGTTTGTTTTAGTAAAATAAGTGCACATTCTTATTCAGCCATTAAGTATGAATTATGCATGGGAATGTGCAGAAGTGTATTCTTTGTTGAGGATGTGTACTTATTTTCAAAAAAACATTATTTGACTGAGGTGCACCAGTTTATCTCAAAGTATAACTCAAGTGCTTAGTAACAAAGTAAAACACTCTGAATACATCATAAGTTAATACATCTCTGTGCACGTGAACGGATCTGGGTCCTATTTGGATAGAGATCAGACTTAATTGAGTCAGGAATCATCGCAGGTATCGGTTTGGGTTCAGCCCTCAATTTCATAACTTTGCAGATCTCTAAAACACACACTCACTCTTCCACTCCATGCGCACAACATTGGATTTTGGATGACGAGCCCAAGAAAGAACAGCACTGCAACACTAAAAATCCCAACAAGACTGTTGGCATTATACTAACTTACCATTGTAAATGGCTTTGGGTAAGAGCATTTGCTAAATAAGGTCACATACTTACATATAATAATTTTTACAGTAGTTCATGCCATTGAGCTGTATTATGCATATGTTAATATCATTATGGGAGCTTATGATAAGTCTTAAGGATACAGTTATTCAGGAGGCTGTTGATCCCTACTGTACGTTGTACAGGTCTTTCAGTATCATTAGCTGACTCTCTGGGAACACCTTTAATGGCACAGTGCAAGTACACTCATTACCCCTTGAACAATGCTGTATTCATAGTATCTGACTTTATCAGGCAGCACCGGGAGGTGCCTTTCCCAAGCCTACCCGCTGTAATACTGTGCTATTTGGGTGGCTCAGATGGACAAACAATGCAGATTAAATTAGTTAGCTCCAGTGGCCTTCAAAATGTTATCATTAGAAGCTCAGTAGTTTTCCCTCTGGGCGAAACTGATACATCAGACATTTCAGTTGTTGCTGGAGAAATGGCAGCAGGTTAAAGGGCCAAGGCAATGAAAAAACAGAGTCTTCCTTTAGAAGATCTGGGGCAGATGTGTGTGCATTCATTTGTGCATGTATAATATGGGAAAAATTTTGTTTTGTTTTTTTGTTTTTGTATCTAGCTTTCTGCCTTTTGTCAGCTGTCTTTTCAGGATTAAAAAGAGTTGGGTGTAATGAAGCTGGAATTTCATGATACTATAAATGTGGCAATAAATATTCAATATTTTTAGATGAAATCAGCAGCTAAATAAAAAGAAAAACATCTGAATGACTTATTTGTGTACCACTGTTATGAAGCAATGCCCTTTGGTGGAGCCTTTAACCTTGATAATTCCCCTCATTCAGTGACACAAGCTGACCAAAAAGTTGGTTTGATTTTTGAGAAAATGGGTAAAAAGATGCTGAGCAAATAAAATCTTAGACATTTTGTTATTTTTCATGACTTCTTGTGGTGATGATGAAATGATTAACTGAACAGTGGAAACCAGTCTGATCATGCCTGTGTGTGTGTGTGTGTGTGTGTGTGTGTGTGTGTGTGTGTGTGTGTGTGTGTGTGTGTGTGTGTGTGTGT
>JBBPCX010000320.1:0-18761 GCA_037974365.1 Hydrocynus forskahlii
CTTTAACGCGGATCTGCATTCGCGGATTCAGTCCATCACAGATTTTTTCTGAAAACCAAACTAATAATTGTTTGTAGAAACCCCCGCACTAATGCGGAAACTGCAGATATCCTCTGCGTATTTTTGCTTTTGTGACGTCCAGGTATGGTCCACCAAGCCCCCTTTTGCCCTCGTGCTGGGTTCCTAAGCACCATGCCCAAACATAAACAACCCAGCACGAGGACAAGGGGTCGTGGTGGGGCCAGGCGTGGACTTCACAGCTTTTTCGTGCCAATATTTAATTTTTCAAGCATTTTAGTGCTAAATTATTAAGAAAAATAAAATTGACTAAATTTGTAACATAAAAATAATGGGCACAAATTCCCAAAGAAACACTTCAAAATACTGAGTGGTTTATGGAAATTGTTATATAGTGGTTACCTATGGCAAAGGCAACATTTCCGCTGGAGGTGGCAGGAAAAACCTGAGCACTTGCATGCATGCCGTGAAGGGAAAACAAACCGCTATGGCAAACTTCTGGTTAATTTTACCCAAACTTGTATTATGTTAGCAGCAGCTTGTATTATGTTACCAGTGTGTCTGAGGAACTTTGTGAGGAGACGCTCAAATATGAGGTGCTTTGAATGACTGGTCATAGATTTAATCACCTCTTCACTTCCTGCCACCATGGATGCACTGCAGTTTGTGCTCTGGACCAATTGTTTAATTGACAACACCATCTCCTACCTGCTGCACACAATCCCGAATACTAATTATGTTAGAATACTGTATGTGAACTATAGTTCAGCATGCAACACCATAATTCCCTCAAAATTCTTCACCAATTTGAAGGATCTAGAACTCAGCCCATCACAGTGTCAGTGGATCCTCAACCTACTCACAAACAGGCAACAGTCAGTGAGGGAGGGAACATATATCTCTGCCTCCATCAGCCTAAGCATTGGTGGGCCCAGGTTTGTGTTTTTGAGCCCCCTGCTGTACTCACTGCACACCCATGACTGTATAGCCACATCAGACCCCACCTCCATTGTCAAATTTGCTGATGACACTGTTGTGGTTGGCCTGGTCTCTGATGACATTAAGAAGGCCTATCTGGAGCAGATTAGGATCCTGGATAACTGGTGCCAGAAGAGCAACTCCTTCTAAATGTAAAACAAGACAAAGGAGCTGATTGTGGACTTCAGCAGAAGGCAGGTGAGGAACTGGTGAAAAAGGCCCATCAGACACCTTTTCTATCTCAGACGCCTAAGAGACTTTCATTTGGGGAACTTTTAATCTTGCACTATCGAGAGCATCCTGACAGGGAATATCTGCATGTGGATTGGGAACAGCACCAAGCAGAACAGACAGGCTCTCCAAAGAGTGGTGCATTCAGCCAAGTGCATCATCCGCGCTGAGCTTCCTGACTGTCAGGTCTGGGACTATTACTGTGGGTGGCCGGTAGAGGGCGCCCGGGTTTAAGTCTTGTATTTTGTGTTTTGTGTGAACTTTTATTTTGATATGTTGAGCACCGCCAGCAGTGAGTTTGTCTAGAATTGGATTCAGCTGCCGGGGTGCTGGGGAGTTTTTGTATTTAAGCTCTGTTGAGACCGACCTGTGTTGTTGGTCCACTGTCATAGTAACCGTCTTCATAGCCGTCATTCTAGGCGTATTTACAGAAGTGTTTGAGTTCTCCCTTTTCTAAAGCATTATCGAGTTTCGGTCAGACCCTGTAGAAGTTTTTTCTGGTTCGAAGGAATAGGCGAAGGCTTCTGGTTTCAGAAATTTTAGTCGTTTATTGCAGAGAACACAATAGACGGGGAAGGCTGCAGCAATTCCATCGTTTCTTTGTCCTTCCTTCCATATATACCTTTCTGCCCCCCCTTTCTCCATCCCCCCAGACATATGTAACAAATCAGGCTTTTGGGAAGGCGGGGGGCCCCCCTTCTCCTGTATCCTATGGATTCTGGCATGCCCAAATTTGGTTAAACCCCGAGACACCCTTACATAATATGGAGTGAGAGCTTAGAATTTCCCTCTACAACCCTCGAGCCTGTTTTGTTTTTGTGCAAAAATAAAGAAATACTAAAGAAAGAAAGATGGACGCCTGCCTTCCTGGGAGAAAAGGGGGGGCGACGCGACACTGACCTGTAGTCTATGTACACCAAGTGGTGCTGGACCAAAGCCAGTAAGATCATGGAAGACCTCAGCCATCCCAGCAGTGGACTCTTACACCAAGACGAGGTGGAGTCCAGGCAGCTCTTGGTTTACCTAACAGAGAATCTTTTGACTCAGTATGGAGCTGATCGAAGGAGGACTGAACTTGTTGACACCATAGATATTTATATCATGCCCAGCATGAACCCTGATGGTTCTGGGAAGGCCAAATAGGGAGACTGTCAGGCGAGAGGGTTGAGAAAATGGCCTCCACGTCAACCTTAACCTTGACCAGTTTGAACGGTTATCCCTGACCAGTTTGACCGGGTGAGTGTCTTGGAAAGTGATACACCTGAGGTCACAATGTCCATCAAGTGTATTTTAGGGATTAGGAATCACTTGCATGTTGTGTAGTTTGCATTAGGCAGTGCAATTTATTGATGTTTATAACCAAAGAAGCCATTTTTTTAAATGGCCCATCAACAAGATTTGTTCTCTCAGGTTACTTGCATAGAAGATCTGTAGTGGCCAGCTACTATTTTGAATTTTAAATTTCATGTCAGGAATGTACAACTGAGCTCCTGATGATGCCCTCTTCCACGATGTGGCACAGACCTACGCTACACCTCCATGTTATGAGAGACTCAAATAAGGCAATCAAGATAGCATTACAAATGGATCACAGTGGTGTGATGTGTAATGTAAATTGTAAACATACTTTGAGTTGTAGATGTTTCGTGTTGTTATTATTATGTCCTGACCTATAGCTCCCGTGAGGGAGCACACTAATTTGCTACGAAGAACCCCACAAATAAACACCCCCAGGAGTGCCCAAGAGGGGGGGAGGATGAGCACCCCAACTGGACGGATTTACTGGTAATGACCCAAGCAAATGGACAACAGATTATGAGCACAGTCTGCATATGTGGCAAGGTCTGCAAAAACCCGAGAGGTCTGAAGATCCACCAGACCAAGATGGCCTGCCTCGGGAGGGAATAAGTGAAGCGACGCTCAGGAACAGCAGCTGAAGCAACAATTGTTGTTGCACTGACTGCAGAACCTGGTCAGACGGAGGAGGAGCCAGGTCCGGAGTCCCCACCCAGCATCCGGAACCTCCAAGCAACACAAGTCCCCCCACCAAGCAGGGAATCTGAACATCGACAAGTGAAGTGACCAATCAAGATGCGGATGTAGACAGAAACCTGGAAGCCATTTCGAAGGGCAATGCTGACCAGACACTCAAAACCATGTGCTCATTCACAATGAGAACAGGTGCTGAAAGTTTTGGAGTGGAATAAAAGCAAGGAGCAAGTAAGCCAGCAAAGCTTAACCAGCGGGAATTCAAGATTAGCCAGTTGAGACAAGAACTGAAATCCTTGAGACATCAGTTCAAGGCTGCCAAGGAAAAGGAGAGATCTGCCCTGTTGGAACTCAATAAAATCATGAGGAAGAAGCTCATCACTTTGAGGAGGGCTGAGTGTCACTGAAAGTAGGGCAAGGGAAGGGCTCGGAAGCGAAGTGCCTTCATTGGCAATCCCTTCACCTTCACCAAGAGGCTACTGGCCCAGAAGTGAAGTGGCCACCTTGTTTGCCCTGTAGAAGAGATCAACCTTCATCTCAATGTCACCTTCAGTGACACTTCAAGAGATCAAGAGCTCGGCCCTTGCAAGGCACTGGTGACACCTCCAGAACCGCTCATCACATGGGCAAAGATGAGCTTCAAGCCAGCCAAGTCCAGATCTCTAGTCCTGAAAAAAGGTAAAGTGGCTGACCATTTCTGCTTTACACTGGGAGGGACCATGAGTCCAACGGTGACCAAAAGACCTGTCAAGAGTCTGGGAAAAATCTTTGACAGCTCTCTGAAGGATGCAGCGGCATTGCAGCAGACCAAAAGTGACCTGTCATCTTGGCTCACAGCCATCGACAAATCGGGTCTCCCATCAAAGTTCAAGGCCTGGATGTACCAGCACGGAGTCCTGCCTGAAGTCACTTTAAAACTGAGCTGCTTCAAGTATTTTCTTGCTTCAAATCTGTATACTGGGTGGAACAGTAACAGGGAAGCCCTGATAGCCTTTGTGGAAAAGGTGTGAAAAAGTCTTGCCCCACAGCCTGGTAAGATTATTTTTGCAATGTTTGGGATTCAGATAAATAGATTGATTTACAGAGAAAGGGGTCCCTTTTTGTCTGCTCTTCCAATTCAATTATCTGATTTGTTTAGACAGGCCAAAATGTTAATAATGATTCATATAAATTGGCTTACTCGGAGTAAGCCTTTGGCTTACTCACTAGGGGCTCGGACCTGGACTCTGTAAAGCTGCTTTGTGACAACGTGGTCGTAAAAAGCGCTATATAAATAAAACTGAATTGAATTGCCTAGAATGGCCCCTGTTAACCTACGAGGTACCAGAGACAACGGTAGAGGGACTGGAGAAGACCATCTGTCAGTTTCTCAGGAGATGGCTGGGACTCCCTTGGGCCCTAAGCAGCATTGCCCTGTATGGCCATTCCACCAAGCTGCAACTCCCTTTCAGTGGACTAACGGAGGAGTTCAAAGTCATGTGCTCCAGAGAGGTGATGATGTACAGGGACTCTGCAGATGTCTAGGTGGCCTTGGCAGGAATCCTCGTTAAGACCGGGAGGAAGTGGCAGGCACAAGAAGCCATAAGCAGAGCGGAGGCACAGCTGAGGCATGAAACCTTGGTGGGAACAGTGTCAGTGGGGAGGGCAGACCTTGGTAGCTTTCCTCTGCCATGATACAACCATGTCAGTTCCCTTCTTACGACTGGAAACACACAGAACAAGACTCTAACCTTCAACACTTTCTCACAGACACACACAATGGTAAGGAATAGGGTGACCACACAGAGATTCTGAGGCCTGACTGGCTATAAATATCCTCAACCTCCTTCACACAGCCAATCATACAACAGGGACAATTAACTACTACACAGGTGTTATTTAATGCAAACACAATACAGATAGACATGTCATTAGGTACCTACCAACCCAGATTTGGAGTAAATGAGGCTCCACTACTACACCTGAGTTGCTAAACACCAAACGACCAATCATATCACACACGCCCAGAACCGTATATCCCCTAATATTCGGGCAACTGACTTTGTTGGGGGTGTGACGAAGACGTACTAGACAATAAATGCGCGATGGCTAGTCATCTAATGGCTTGAACTAATCAGGTCAAAGTCAAAGTAAAATTGAACTTTATTGTCATCTCAACCATATACAAGTATACAGCGAGACAAAACGGCAAAGCTCAGGTTCCACAGTGTATACGAAAGATGTTGTCTAACATACAGACCAGTGCAAATAAAGAAGTATAAAATAAGAGTTAGTGGGCATTATGCCAGTGAAGTTATCACAATAAATGCAGAGTGATGTTTGATTTGACAAAACATGTCCTGAGTATGTGAACAGTACTATTTAATATATAAATATAAGTAAAATGTGCAATGATTGAAAAAAAATGTGCAATGATTAAAAAAATGTGCAATGACTACTAGTCAGCCACAAAAATCTTTAATCAGGGGACCATTTCTGAACTGTCTTAAGTGAAATATTTACAGAATATCTGTCCCTTCTTAATTTGTACTCTCATTCTTTCTACCTTATTGCAATCATCTTTTGATGCTGTACTACAACAATTGTGGCATGTTGCATAAATAACATAAATAGTTTTATTATACCTTTTTCTTTCCTTCTTCCTCCTGATTTAATTTGTTAGGTTCATGTTTCTGTAAGGGCTGAATGCCCAAGCTATCCAAGCCATTGCAAACACTACTATAGTGGTGGTGGCTCCATGCACCAGGTCCACACAAGCAATTCCGGATAATACTGGAGGCCTTCAGGGATGTACCAGCTCCAGGTTTCTGCACCAGGGTAAGAAAGGGTGAATATTCAATGAATCTAAAAATGGAAAAAGGACACAATTACTGTTACAGAAATCAATTGTATTTGTATGATTTTTATTTTATACAACAAAAGGGAAACAATTAAAACTTATACAAAGTCTTTAAGATTCCAAAATACTTTCAAAAGTTGGAAAAAATGGAAAAAGTATGGCTTTTTCTTTGGCTCTCGACAAAGGCGGTCGCATCTTTTTCCTCTCCCTCCCCTATCTCTCCTGCTGGCTTCTCTTGTCTCGTCTAGTTTTCTGTTCGTCTCTGAGACTCTCCTTGCCCTGCTCTCCAAACAAAAGGAATTTGATCAACCTGTCTCTGACACTCTGACACTATCTTCTCGACGAGAAGCCAGGGCTCGGGGGAACCCAAATGTCCTGCACGAACATTTGCAGCTGGATACATGATGGACGGGTGGGAGAAGTGGCGCGTCGCGTGTCTGGCAGCTCTGTCCCTGGAGAACATTGAAGACATCTACCTATTCAGAACCAAGATAGCAGGGCTCCTGCTGATTGGAGTAAGCGGGGCCCTGGGGTATCGGTGATTGAAGAAAGCTGTCACAGCTGTTCAAAACCCCGTAAGGCTGGCCGGCTGGATTGAAAATGCGGTGGGCAGGGTTGCAAGCGCTCAGACTGATCGGACTGACCGAAAACCGGATAACATCTTGGAGAAGCTTGCAGCCCAGCGACGTGATTCACACCTGTAGACCTGTGATGGATGCTAGATGGCTGTTGAAATTGGAATAACAGCTATCGATCCAATTCAAACCCAAGAAATAATTTCTTTCTCGGCTAAACCCCCTTACCAGCACGGGCCTTGGCCAAGGCCGTCGCTGGAGAAAACCCCCCCACCGGAGAACAAGACATGAGATGCTCTGAATTCCTTCTCCCTGTTCCAAGGACACCTGTGGCGGACTTTTGGACTAACACAGGCTTACTTACACACACACACACACATACATACAGACTATTACCCTACCCCCATCCCACACCTTTGATGCTTAAGCCAGCGCTGTTAGCCGCAGGACCAGATGGCCACTGTTTATACGCCAGACTTCACCCCCCCCAACCCCCCTACCCCGTTGCAATGTTATGTCTTGATGATCATGCGTATTTGTGCTTTGTGCTGAGGTGTTTTTTTTTTCTCTTCTTACACTGCCCTACAAAGGACAGTCTGAGAGGAGCTGTTTTTCTCTCCTCTATCCCTCCCCTCATGTTTATATATTTCTTTTATTTTCCCTGCTACCTCTTGACTGACCTGTCTATTCCCCAATATGTGATGTTTGTATTTGTTATGGTTGGGGAGATCCAATTTCGCTGCATGTAACAGTGTAGTGACAAATAAAGGCTTTCATCATCATCATCATCATCATCATCATTATGTATGTAAGTGTGGGAGGTTATGAAGCATGTTGTCACATCTGCTCCACCTCAGTCACACCCCCAGCTGAGCCCTTCCCCCGAATATTAGGTGTACACACTCCTGGGCATGTTTTGATGAAGTCATTAGTTGTTGTGTGTGTGGTCGTCTGGTGCCTACTCAACCCAGGTGAGAGTGCTGAGCCTCGTTAGCTCATTAGTAGGGTTACTAGGTACCTGACGACATGTCCACCTTGTGTCTTGTGTTTAGTTTAAGTGATTCTTGTTACTGGATTTATTGTCTGCGTTGTGTGATTGGTTGTCTGGGTCTGTTTGCGACAATAAAGCCCAGCCGATCTGGAGGGTTCGTTGCATGGTCGTCAAGCTCTAACATCCAGCTCTGACTCGGGTTTCTGTGCTTTTGTGAATTGTGTATGAAATAACTCTATGCTTGTGTTCTCAAGAAGGGGTTGTGTACACTAGAGAAGGACTTTTTTCTGAGCATCCAGCATGCTCTCCAAGTGGCAGTGGAGAGCTATTCGTTACCAAGCCAGTCAATGTGTGGCTGGATCCTTTATTTACATCCATTGCTTGGTGCCTTTTCTGTGCATCTCTCCCTTTCTATGTATAACAGGTGTGAGCGTTTATAACGGTATTGTGTAACTCCATGTGGATAGAGTAGCTGTACTGGCCCATGAAGAAAGAGGGCTTGCTAAAGCTTTGTGACAGTCGGCTCTACAGCCAAGTACCCCTTCCCTCTGCTAAGTCTGAGTTCCTCTCGGAGCGAAGGTCCTTCGAGAACTACTTTGTATTCATGTTTGATGAAGCTAGTTTTTTGTTTGGAGCTCTACGATCTTTGTTCATTAAAAACCCTTTTTACTATCTAAGCTGTTTCCTGCATGTATGTCTGCTCATACACCTGACATGACACATGAAATGGTTGTAAAAAGCACACTTTGATTCAATACTAAGTTACTCATATTTGCCTCACTTTTTGAATAAATCAGGTGATACACTGTGAATTATTCTTTTTATAAAACAAGAATACTTGTCTAAAACAAAAATAAATTCCCAGCCTTACAAACCTGATAAATTATTATTAAACGTAGTACCCATCTATTTATTGTACCCTTATTATCATAGGATTCCCTGAGGTACAAATGGTCAGTATCCTTGGCCCAAAAAAAAGCTGAAGGTGCGTCACAGAATATGCCACACAGAGATGAACTATGAAATAGATGTTGACATTAATAATCTATTTTTTTCTGTGCCATTTAAAACCATCACTTTGCTGTTTCAATATCATCAGATTTTTGCTGTTTCAGTGAGGGTTGTGGAGACATGTGGTGAACATAGGACAAATTCCAGAGCTGCAGGTGGAGTTTGCGTTTGTTTGGGCATAAACAATGGGTATGCATAATGAGTTTGAAAATTATTTTTGTTCCTTACTTTCTTTGCATTTGATGTCATTTGGTGGCTGGTCAGGAGTAGAATTGTGTTGTGTATGAATCCAGATGTCAAAGAGCTGGCTAAGGGAGAAAAGTGTTTCTCCACTACAGGTTTTACCAATGCCCAGCCTGTAGATCTTTACACAGACTTCTTCTATGATTAGTCAATACACTAATCATAGTGATCACACATAGTACTAATACTGTATGATGCATGATATGAATTAAATAGCCTATGTAATGATACTATTATATACTGCAGCTGTACTGTACATCATATACTTTGTGTCTCCATACACTTTATTTACACTTTGTGTCCTGAAACACAAAGTACATGCTCAGGCATTGACCTTGCTCTGGGTAGAGCACAGGGCATCTGTTTGGTATGTTACTGGAGAAATCTACCTAACTCAAAGGAAGTCTACTGGCACGGGAACTGTTGACAAGGCAAGGCTAAACATGTAATTGTGTATTTTTTTCAGCACTGAGATTCCAGTTTAAATGCACTTATTTGTAGTCCAGAGCAGCGTATCCAGAGCAGCGTATCCAGCTCTGAATGTATTTGCCAGACAGCCAGTTCATGAGTTCTGTGTTAGATTTAATGATTAAATATCACCAATTAAAATAAAGACACAGTTGAATGTCACTTGAATTGCAACTCTTTTTATATCAAAATCACAAATTCTGTTATTGATATAAAAGGATTAACCATTTGGCCCCACCTCATCTCAGAGCCCTCTCAAGAAGTTGCTGAAAAGCTGTTAGATATCAGAAGTATTTCAAGACACAAACTCTTAAAGCCAAGGTATATCAATGTTTTATAGTAGGGGATTGCAATTTTTTTTTACCTCTATTTGGTATCAGAATGGCTCAGTGTTTGTGCACAATGACATTCAGGGAAACTTCCATACCCTTCAGCCTCCAGGCACTCACCAGCTACAGTTCCATGCCCAGGGCTTCCAGCAACAGCTCAGACAGGTTGGTTAGAGCCTTAAACTGAATACCATTTGGCTCCCTACTGAATGTACAGTGCACTGTTGGGCACAGAAACCATGATTCCATGGGGCATCTGGAGCCATTTAAAATCTAACCTTTATTCTAATAAAATCTAACCTTGTGGTAAGTTGACATTTCTATATGGTAGGTTCAAGAGTACTTACCTGTAGTGTCCACGTGATGGTAGCAGAAGGCATACATTTTCTGTATTCATTTTAGTTCTAATATTCTGTTGTGGTATATATATTAAAACTGCCTGTCTGATATTGTATATCTCCCTCTTGTGCCACCAGAACAGCTCTGACTTGACAAGGTATGGACTCCAGATTATCTCAGAAAGTATGCTGGGACCAAGGCATTGGTGGGGCCTTCGTGGATTTGACTGGATTGTTCAGTAAATTCAGATATGTGGAATGTGAAGCCCAAGTCAACACCCGTTCCTCATTGTCCATGTCTTGGGCACCAATGACCCTGTTGTAGCCAGCTGTTTTTCCTTGCATAGAAGAACACCTGATAGACCTAATGTTTTGGAGATGCTCAGACCCAGTCATCTAGCCATCACAATTTGGTCCTTGTCAAAGTTTGCAGACTGTTAGCTTGCCCATTTTTTCTGCTGCCAACACACCAACAACTGAGTGTTTACTTGCTTGCAAATATGTCCCAATCATCTGTCGCATGTGCTGAACAAACTATTTTAATCCATGGAGACACAGCCTTGAAACGTGCAGGACTTAAAGCTTCTGTTGCTAGTGTCTTGGTGCCAGATACCACATCACCCCTTCAAACTTGCGCAGTCCATGCCTCTGTGGGTTTTATTATTATGGCTGTTCACTGTATGTGTGTGTGTGTGTGTGAATGTGCATGCATGCATATATGTATCACATCACATTTTATCCACAGGAATAGCACATCCCCCATTAGAGGAGCACCTGATTGGCACTTAATGTTTTCACACCTGTAGGAGTACCCTAATACAGCACTGCATTTTCTCTGCTGGGACACGGTCATTTAGATTCAGCATATAGGGTGCTTCGTTATGGCTCCCTTTTGCCTTGGAAGTGCATCAGAGGTACCCTTGAGCTAGGTACTGTCCCCACACACTGCTCCCCAGGCGCTGTGTTTCTGGCTGCCCACTGCTTCACTTTCAGTATAGCGAACGTCAAGGGCACTGTTTTTCTACACTAGAAGGGTATTCACTAAAACACATGAATGAATTTTCTTGCTTTAGAGGGTATATCATAATTTGTTGCATGAAGGGGGCACCCTAGTGGGCAATCATTTTCCCATGTGAAAAAAGCCAGTAGAGCACTTGCTCTCTTGGCCGCACAAGAGGGCACTTTAGTGACATTTTTTCAACAGTGGCATCCTTCCATCACCATCAGTCTTAGCGCTGCTTTGGCATGTTTGTATTTTGCTAGTCGCTAATTATAGTATAGTGAGTTAACTTGATGTTTTTGAGGATTATTAAACTATTTTCATAAGTCTACAATGTCATCAGTTTACAGATGAGAGACAACTGGTCCACTAAACGGTAAGTTTCAGTATGGAGTTTGGTGAGCACCTCCTCTGCATGGAGTGCATCATGTTTAGTTCAGCTCCTCTCTCCGTCACTAGCCCTAGCAAGAACTTTGCTTGTGTGAAGTGTACATTAATTACATATCTGATGAGAAGGTTTCAGAGTTAGAAGAGTGCATCTGGACTTTAACACGGGATAGGTGACGAGAGTCAGGTGTGTTGGGGGGGGGGGTAGGAATGTGCTTTTTCTTCTTTTTTCTGCTTGTATTGTCTTATGGTTATTTTTGGTCTGGCAGCGCCAGGGACCACCTGGTCCTGTGTGGCCCCACCCCTGGGACGATTGGTTGGCTGTAGCCAGCAGTAACGAGCTGGGGGGGCGGGGCTTGAGGCCTTTATCAGCATGGCCGGGGCCATACTTTGGGGTGCACCGTTTCTTGGACCTTTGTGGGGGAAATTTTGGCCAAGAAGATTCTCCCAAGTGACTGGAAGGTGGCAGCCTCGCCATATTTCGGTCTGTGAGTGGATTGAGGTACCAGAGTCTGAGTCTGGGGCTGGCGATGGTGGAAATGTGAGCCGAGTCGCGGTGAGCACGGCGTCTCTTTGTTTTATTCTACAGGTGGCTTGCTGCGGGGTGGAGACGGCCAGCAGCAAGAGAGAGCAGTAGAGAGAAGAGGCCGACAGCGCAAATGGAGCCGAAAGTGAGACGGCATGGAAACGTTCTGCGATCCCCAGCCAGCATACAGGGAAGTGGCTAAGCTACCTAGGGTGTGTGTGAGCCAGTCTTGGGCCGAGGGGAGAGACGAGTGGCTAAGGTTTCTGTGCATATGTGCTTTCTGAGGTTCGTGGTTGTGCCGGACGGGGGGAAGGATGCCACGGATGAGGCCCAGCGAGTGTTGGTGGCTGGTGGGTTGGATGGATGCCACCGTAGCGTGCTGAGAGGAATCCGAGGTGGAACAAGCACAAAGGGAACAAGAATCCGTATCGTGCCTGGAACCGTGCATCGGAGCACGAGGGACTGTGGTGCTGCCAGCCAGGGGTTTGATTTTCTTTTTTTGTTTATTTTGGTTGAGAGGGCCTCGGGGTGGTGACTGAGGCCCAGGACTCGAAGTTTTTTTTCCTCTTTCTTTTTGGGTGTTTGTGTGTGTTCTAGTTAATGTATGTTTTTCTTTGCTTGTTTCTCCCTCTCCCTTAAAACCGTATTTTGTGTGCTCTCCTTACTACAAGTGTGTGCAGTGAGCTTAAGAACTAGATTGCTGTGGGACCTAGTGTGGGGTGCTGTGTGGTTCAACTCTGCTGTTTGCACGGGTGTGTGGTGTGGGAGTCTCAGACCAGGGGAGAAACCATATTTGTATTGTGAACAGAGACTGTTCAATAAAAGGTGTGTTGAAAATCAGCGGTGTTTGGTCCCTTTTCTAGTTTGTTGTGTCAGAGATCCAAGGGGTAAAAACAAACTTCGGATCAACCAAAATATTGTTGGGGGAGCCTTTTACCCTGGGTTACCACGTAGTACCCCCGCAGCAGGCATAGTTCCCCACGCAAGCACTACTCTCCTTCATGTGTCAAATAGGATTGCCCCGCTCAGTGAAGCGCCAGCTAAGAAGCCTGTTCAAAGTGCTCTGGTAATAGGTGACGCAGTTCTTTGACATATGAAATTAGCTACTGTGCCGGACATTACAGGGAACCTGAAGTTATAGGTATGAGAGGGTGTTTTTCATGTAGGGGTTAATCATATCTTCTGTGGCAATCAGATAACTAAAGCTAGTGGTAAAGAGTGCTGTGGAGGGGGAAAAAAACTTGTTATGCAGTATTTTTTATTCTCTAATTAAATTCTGCTGTGCTTGTTTTTCCTGTGTTCTATTTTGTCTGAAATAAAATTTATAACCTGATCGAGGAGAGGGGATGTTGCTTAGAAAAAGGTCAGGGGTTGATAAAGGGTTCTGTAAGAACAAACACTTAAAGGTCGTGAGCTTAGAATAGGTATAGTTAGATGCAGGTGCGCATATTTTGCAACAACCTTGTAATGTCAGCGTGCCCTAAAAGACAAGGACCAGAAGGGTGGGGGGTGTTCAAATGAAACACATCACCCATTATCCACTGCACCACCACCACATCAGAGTCTTCCTGAAACACATTCTAACCCTATGCTTTTCTCTCCTGTTATTCCGAGTATGGCTATGCCCTTACTCCAGAGGACTGACCTGGATACTGCCCCACCCCGACGACGCACAGCTGGAAGGCTCACTCCAAGTGAAGAAACAGTTCAAGAAAAACATCCACCCCCCTCCTACAACCCCTCAGCGATGGAGAGCAGGCTGGACCAAGTTCATCTGGAACCGAGAACAGAGCACAGGTGCCAGAGCGCGAGGGATGATCACCTGAGCCCAGACACAACAGTGATACGGACTCAGTGTCAAAAAACTGAAACGGCACAAGTGGCTGCAATGTATGAAGAATCGCAAAAGAATGAGAGGGTTAAAGAGGAGATCAAGAGCCTCAGCAAACAATTTACTAAGCTGACAATGGAAACTACAGCAAAGCTGGAAAAGACTATAAGTCCCTGTAACGGAATCAGTTGGTTTAAAGGTTGTTCAATGAGGCCGTCTAGTGGCCAGAGTTAATAATGCATTGTATTTTCCAGAACAAGGGGGCAGTCAGGTTATGTGCTCAGTAAGGGAGCAGCCTTTTTCACTCTTTCCTTTGAGCTAAGCGCAGAATGGCATCTGTAAGTAGTGTTATTTTCTTAATTTGAATGTCTAAATTGAGGTCCAATGGCACTGTTTTGTGCTGAGATAATGATTTTAGAACCTGCTATGCAGTAATTTTGTTGTATCTTATGTTTTTCAGTTTTACATGTATCATTAAAACAGGCTAAAGAACTAAGTAGAGTGCTTCTTGACAGATAAATGAGTGTTTAACTACCTGAATAGCTGGGTTATTGTTAAGGAATATAGTGCTCAGCGAGGCCAGGACAGTCCCACGGTTTCCGAACTCCGTCGTTTCATGATCTTGCACCTGGGTCCGGGAGATTGGGTGTAGCTGGCGGGAACTTTATCCTCGTCCCAAATGCACATCCGGATAAATGCCGTGGAATGGGATGATGTGGAAAATGCAGCATACAGAGAGGTATTACACATTTTGCAAGCAGCTCTCACAAAGGAATTTCTGGCTGTGGGGAACACAGAAAGAACTGAAGACTGCAAACAGGGTGCACAAGAGAGCATGCCCAAATTCTACAGCAGACTATACCTCATTTTCAACCAGTGTTCAGGAACTGAAAAACCAGAGCAGCTGGAGTACGAATGCAGCACGCGGGAATCTCATCTCAGATACAATTTCCTAAACGAACTCCGAGACGAGATCTGGAAGGGGATTGAAAAGTCCTGTGTGTTGACCACCATCAAGTGTTACGCAGAACACTGTGAAGAACAACAGCACAAGAAGAAACATGAAAAGGATGAATAGTCCAAGAACAACATGGACAATCTTGTGTTGACCTTGATGAAAATGCAGACCAACCAGGCCGAGTGGAGCAGGGGCCAGCAATGAGGTGTATGAAAGGGCTGTGGAGGACGTGTCGGAGGGGCAGGATCCGGTGCCAGTCAGGAGTACTGGCAAGGGGCTGGGGAGTATGTGAACTCAGATGGGTGTCATTTATGTGGCAGCCCATTTAACTGGAAGAGGGACTGTCCAGAACAATTTCAAAAAAGGGACGTGGAGGTAGTAGGGGGCACGGAGGTGAAAATCGCACATTCTTTTGGAAACGTATACCAAAATTAGAACTTCCAACAGGCGGACTGACTGGTGGTGGTGGGAGAAGGGCGTCCTTAGGAGAGAGCAGCTGAAAACAGGTCATGTATTTCTTTTCCTTCCTTTGATATTAGATATTCTGTGTTACAAGGGACCTGTTTAAAATCTTGCCCAATCTATCTGTCTGTGTTTCAGGCCATTACTTGCATTTTTTAGTAGACTCTGGTGCCACTTATTCTGTTCTGATGAAGTCCTCCATCTGTCCTTTTCCCACTACACAGCAGCGTACCATTACGTTCATTGGAGCAGGGGGCACGGTACAAACGGAAATACTCACAGTGCCCCTTGATTGTAAGTTAGGGGAACAAAATTTTTGCCATGAATTTGTGGCGTCTGAGTTTTGTCCAGTGAATTTAACGGGGCGTGATTTAATGTGTAAACCTTGGGTTACTATGATTTGTTCAAATAGGACATAGAAACCCAAATCACAGGGGAACAGTTAGTTGGGGGTAGTATGCTTCTCTCCCTAAGGAGTGTTGCTTGGGTGGCTGTATGGGAGGTTCCCTATTGTGCCATGGTCTCTGACCTATTTTCTATGGTTAAGTCTCAACTGTCCTGCTGGAGAGAAGCTCTAGACTGGATGACTGTTGATGACTTGCACTGTACTCTATTTTTGACCGATGACTGGACAGACGGAAGAGCATGTGTGGAAGAGCGAGAAAGGGGAGAGGATCTCACAATTTCTCGATTATTTTTCTCTAGTTCATTTGCTGCATTTGCAGTAAGTTTGACTGATTCACAGAAGGTTGATTTTTGTGTGGGTGGGGTCTTATCCACACATTTCCTTGGTTAAACCCAAGCAGGTTGAGTGGAGGGAGGTAGGAGAGTTTGTTTTTAAGTGTTGTGCCGTACAGGACTTGGTCCGCCTGGACAAATTGACCATGTTCAATCCCACGTTGGGTGTGGACGCATGTGTTGCAGTCCACCAGCGATTGATTACGATCGCTGATGCACCCATTTTGGCCAGTTTGTCAGATGACCCAGCCCTCTTTGAGCGGCTGGTTCATCTCTGGGCTAATGATATGGGTTTAATTGTAGGTTGTGAACCGGTAACTATTACTCCAAAGTCCGATTTCAGACTCCAGTATCCCCTGAAACTGGAGGCAATTGAGGGCATTAGGCCGGTTTTTGAAGCGCTTAAAGCAAAAGGGGTAATTATTGATTGTCGGGACTCACCAGTGAGCACTCCTTTGTTCCTGGTCAAGAAGATAAGGGACAAAGGACAGCCCACAGAATGGTGATTTGTTCAAGACTTGCAAGCAGTAAATGCAGCTGTACAACCTCAGGTCCCAACTGTACCAAATCCTTACACCATTTTATCACAAATTCCCAGCAACAGTGCATGGTTTTCAGTAGCAGACCTTGCAAATGCATTTTTCAGTGTGCCGGTTCATAAAGACAGCCAGTACTGGTTCGCGTTCAATTTTGACGGAAGACCTTACACTTTCACACGACTCTGCCAGGGTTATTGCAAAAGTGCCACAATTTATAATTCTGCACTCAGGGACTCTTTGGCCCCACTCCAACTTTCACCTGGTAGTGCATTATTGCAGTATGTTGATGATCTTTTAATTGCTGCTCCAACATGAGATCAGTGCAGGTCTGATACTTTAAAGCTGCTGCATTACTTAGCAGAAAATGGATACAAAGTGTCGCTTTCCAAATTACAATTTGTGCAACAAGAAGTGGCGTTTTTGGGCCATGTGATCAATAATACAAGGAAATCTCTTTCAGGAAAGTGCATTGAGGCGATCCTGCACATTCCGAAGCTGAAAACACAAAAACAATTGGCTAGTTTCCTTGGAATGTGTTCCTTCTGTTGGGTGTTTATTCCCAATTATTCCGAAATGGAGGGCCCCCTAAGTGCTATGACAAAATGGCGCACGGCTGTGTATGATTAGTTGCTGTGGACAGAGGAGGCTCATGCATTGTTTGAAAATCTCAAGATGACCCTGTCCATTGCACCAACACTGGGTTTACCAGACCCAAACAAACCTTTTGTACAAACTGTGTGTGAAAAAAAGGTACACATTACATCTGTTCTTTTACAAAAGCATGGGGACCACTTGCGCCCAGTCGCTTATTTCTCATCAAAGCTAGACCCAGTCGCAACTGGGCTTCCTGTGTGTTTGTGAAATGTAGCTGTGGCAGAAAAGGTTGTGATCGCGTCCCATGATCTCGTAGGTTATTGGGATCTGACGCTTATGGTACCTCATGCTGTTTCTCTGCTTTTACAGGACCACACCACGAGCCATCTCTTTTCAGCACGCTGGCTACGCTACAATGGTGCATTGTTATGCATGTCAAATGTTACTGTTAAATGATGTTCTAACCTTAACCCAGCTACTTTGATTCCTATAGAGGGTGACAGAGAACCGCATGATTGTGTAGCGGTTGTGGAACAGGTGTGTTCTCCAAGGACTGAGCTTGTCATTTCACACCTTGTTTATCTTTTGGCACCACCTTGTGGCGGTTTGGTGTAACAACAAAGAACATCAATAATTGTGAGCTATTTTCTTAGTGGTTAATTTAGACCATGTGACTCTTAGGTTAGAGGATAACCAGGAAACAATCACAGTGTTCCAGATTCTCTCCATGTGATTGTCCAAGACGTTTCTTCGCTCTGTTTCCTTCGTGTTTGTGCCTTGATAAGGCTTTGCCTGTAAATCTGTTACCTTTCTTTAGTGTTTGAATGAAGGTATATGCACATATAAATGTTAAACTCACAAGTTAAAGTTAAAACAAACTACTCTTCGGTGACAATGATACTAAGCAGAGCACGAACGCAGCCCTTTGTTATGTTTGTTCAGATAACATTGTAAGTAATGTAAATTCATTTGCATTTATTTGTGAACCCTCTGTAACAAGGCATTTGTAACCTTTATATGTTTCAGTTTTACAAAAAAGGAAAGAATAAGAATGAAAGAAGAAAGAACATTACAGTAAAGCATTCAACTTTACTCCTGCATCTGCCCCCTTTTCTGACTTCTGACCTCTGTTAGCTGTCTGTCAGTTTTGCGTAGATGAAACACGCATCTAGGTCAGAATAGTAAAAAGGCAGTCATACTGCGGGCACTACAGTTCAAGGAAAGCAAACTCTACCTCCATTATCCTCACTCATCACGTCTTACACCCCTAGACGGTAACGGCGATACATGATGTCGGATAAAGTTACAAAGGTTGAGGAAGCTACAGAACAGAGCCAGGCATTAGAAACAAGATCTATAGCCTCTGCTTCCACTAATAGATCGAAAAGCTCAGCAGCTAGTATAGCTAAGTTGGAAGCTGCACGGGCCAAGGCCGAATTCCTTAAAAAAGAATCTGAAATCTTGATTGAAAAAGCTCAACTGAAAGTGACAGAAGCTCACATGGAAGCATCCCTAGCAGTCTTAAAACAGGAGAGTGAGGTGGCAGCAGCATTCGCTGAAGCAAAAGTGCTGGAGGCAGTGGCAGGAAGTTAGCTCAGAGAAAGGATTTCTGATGTAAAAGAGACTTCTGAACGCATTTGTGATTACGTCATGCATCAGACTCAACTGAAGCTATCGCTACCTGTGGAAGATGAACCACATCAATCACCTATAGAG
>JBBPCX010000330.1:0-18760 GCA_037974365.1 Hydrocynus forskahlii
CCCCCACCCCCCACACACACACAGGAACATGAGGTGTTTTGGCAAACCCCTAATCCCTCAGCACTAAACAGAAATTATAGTGTTTCACTTGACCTACAGCTACTGAACCTGAGCATCAACTTATTCCATCATTCAGTTCCTGAACTGCAGAGCGTAGTCGTAGCAGCACCACTTAACACGGCCGCTTGCCCATCATAACCACTATGGATCACTTTTCCTGTGGAGCGGTGCTGACTGGCCCTCTTTTCCGCACTCAGATCTGGACCAAACAGAAAGACGAGCCTGCCAGGAGGGCAGGGGCAGCGCAGCTTGGGGGCTTTTGGCTTGCTTTCATTAAAGTCTGCAGTTCAGAGGTAATTAAACGGTGGCCAGTGCCCAGGCAGAGACGTAAGACAGCATGTGTTTATTTGTCAGGTATGCTGGGTCAGGAAGAAACAGAACCAGGCCGAGAGCAAAACCAAACAATTGGGAAGATCTCATTTCCCCTTAAAGCAGAAAGCCGCAAGAAGATTGAAGTACATAAATGTGGATTAACAAGAAAAAGTTTCAATGTTCTCACCCGAAATACACAACAGATGATGGACAGAAGGTTAAAACTCAGTTGAAATTAGGAGGAAAGTTTTTTGACTTCACTCAGCTAGAAGGCACCTAACTCAAACTTCTCACTTATGTTTTCAGTACTGCAGTCCAAGGAAGTAACTAACCCAGTAAGTATCCCAATACAAATACCTAATATAACAAAATATGGACATTTTAAAAATCATATTTTCAAAACAATAACTTTAGCAGAAGGAAAAAAACATAGATACCTTATAGTGGATGTTAATGTAGAAAAAACATTTCCTAGTAACTTGGGTCCATTTTGGTCCATTCATCCAGTACATTTCCTACATAACTGTGTTTTTAAATGACATAAGAAGTGAAAATGACAATAATGGAGACACAAGGTTGCTTTACTTATTACCTCCTGGAAAAAGTAATCACCATATTTATTACTTTACTACTATGTTCATCTGTACCACCTGGAAATGGAAATCTCTTAATCATTTCAGCACTTAAATGAAAAAGCCAAAACACCATTTAAAATGCAAGTCACTTTCATTGCCTTTGCTCTGAGCTACACTGATTAAACATACATGGTTTTAAAACAGCAAATTGGATTGGAAAATCTAGACACTTGTCAGGAAAAACAGCTGCCTCAAAAAGGAATCATTATGAATACAAATTAAAGTTTACAGAGCTGTCTCTCAATAAAAATCAAGCCTAGGTTGTTTGGGTGAGTTTGGCGCTCTGTCTCTTCTTCAGCACAGGAATTTTAATCCATCATTATCATATTAGTTTGCATTCCTGGACAGATTGCTTGAATAATCTGAATACATAAATTATTTTTTAAAAAGGACAAAATGTCTTTGTTAGGGGGCACAAATTAAAATACTTTGGTCAGAGAGTTTGATATTAATAAAATCTCAGTAGCAGCAGGTTTTAGCACAGATTAGTGTGTGGGTGTGTGACAGGGGGAGGACTCTCATTGCAGTGGGGAGGAAAGGTTTTTTGCTGGTCATAAGGTGCTTATGCTGGTTATAATGTCAAGAGGTGCTTCTCGTCTAAAAATGAACCAAAATGAGCTGCATTTCTTTGTTTATTTTTCAAACATATGGTGCATCCAGGCCAAAAGACAACATTTGTCCTCTTAGAGCTACTCATGAGTCTTTGATGGATTCCTCCAGAACAAACAAAGCCCAGCAATGTTTGGGACCAGCATGTGAAGGGAAATGTTTGGGAGCTGTGCACGTGAAGGAAAAGCATCTCCTGAAGGCCCCACATTCCTGTGAAGTCAAGAGTTTAACACATAACACTCCAGCCTCGCACGCTGAGGTCATCCAGGCCTCTTCTACACACAGCCTGCCACACACATGGGAGAAAACACAACCAAGCACACAAACAAAATCTTGATGAAGGCCTGGGCTGCTCACTCCATGTGGTCGGCAAAGATTAGATCAACACAAACTGAAGGAAAATAGCTCTGCTTTAAAGCTTCTAGTCCCACGGGCACCTTAGCAACCCACTTCATCTGCAGACCTACCCTTGGATCATACCCCAGGGCCCCCCTAAAAATCACAGAGCCACGGGGGCTTGAGAAGGAACAAACAGGCTTTGCACTTGCGCTGAGGGAATAACGCACTGCAGGGAGGTTGACGTATTTGCAGGTTTTCTGCTCTGTTGATATATTTACAATCTGATTATCATAAAGAGCTCAGGACCCAGGCCAGGTTAAGTATATCATAGAGGCAAGTGGAGAATTTTAACTCCTCCAGCAGACATGCGTTGGCCGCCTTTATGGTGAAGACACTGTCACAGATGAAGAGGCAGCACAACAAATGGTAAATCATACGGCAATACAACTACTTAAATGGAAGTTCCTCTGGTTTGTGTTTATGCTCAAGGTGTCAGGCATCATGCTGAGCTGTGTTTGGTGTTCCTAGAACTAAAGTTGCAGTTTTTAAAAAATCATGCCATGATAATTACCACTATTAGGGTTTTAAAAATGGAGTCATATGCAAATGCCCATAAAGAACAAAAATGCCCAATTTTTTTAGGTCTTAGAAGCAAACAGAAAAAACACAAGAATCCTTTAACCCGGGCAGCCTTTCAGGACAGATTCCACCAACAAGTGGGTGGGGAAAACTCACAGGGAGAGGGGGGTCCAGAGAGCAGTCGAGTGGTGCTGCGCTGAGTGAAAAAGCAGCAAACAGCGAGTGTGTAGGAGAGTAAACATCAGTTTTAGATTGATTTACACTGTTTTTATTTGTTGAAATCAGATTTTACTAGTACACTGAGTTCTAAGAGTAGAACTGGAAGCCAGAAATTAGGAGCTGTTGAGGTGATACAGTTAGGTCTTCTCAAAAACCCTTGTTATTGCATTTTAGACACTAAAGTTGAGATACAGCTTGCTATTCTGGCTGTTTGTCTTGAGACCTCTTCTCCAATAGCTGCAATAAAATAGTCCAACTGCTATGAAACTAATCTGTAAGTGTTTTGTCATTGGAAAATCTACATCCACATATCCACAGCCCTTGAACTTCTAGGGGCTAAAGCCCCAAAAAAAAGGCAACAGGAGGAAGATATGAATCACCTGAAGATATGAAGATCTTTGGTGTCTGTGGATTTTACGAAGTACGTCTTAGTCTGGGGATACAGCTGCGGAAACGATGCTCCATGCAACAAAGGTGGGATTTACAGGGGGTTGTGGAATACGAGAGCGGAGGACAAGGACGAACAGATGAAATTGATGGAACGAGGCTTAACTTTTCATGTACACAAATTTATGAGATGATGGAGGTGAGGGAGTTGTCTGTGCTGCAAGGCTGTGTGACAGTAATGAAAACCAGTCAGGAGGAGACGCAGCAGATTTGCGATGTGCGCTCCCATGGTTGATCCATTTTGGTGCTGGCAGACAGGAGAAGTCAAAGCATGTGGTCACTTTAGTCCTGGCCATCCCTTGGGCCAGCCATGCATCTGGCTGGCTGATTCAAACAGCATGAGGGGAAGAATGCAAAGTGTGCTTTGTTGTCTCTGTCTCAGTTCATCTCTTAAACCTGCTGTTTCTTGACTGATCTGCACATAATCAAACCTGGCAGAGGATCTGTGAAAGGCTGAGCTACAGCTACAGCTGGAAATATTGACTATTTATAATGGGTGTGGTCAGGTTTGGATATCACTGTTCCAATATTTGTCGCATTCAGGGCAGGTTCAGATTGCATGTTTCTCACAGCCGCCTTTTCAACCTTTCAGGAATTTTGGCCTGCATCTACATTTGCTTTCATTTATTCTGAAATGATAAACTTTGTGGTCATTGAGTTCACAGGCAAGTGTTTTATCCACTAGGCTAGCAGATCCTTACCATGGCACTGAGGTCCACAAGCTGAAGGAGTATATGAAAATAAATCTGATAAGGCAACTTAACAGGCACCCAGAGATATTGGTCGGGTGGTCGGGCCATACTTTTTGTTCAGAGGGAATGGAATTATTTTTGTGGCTGGTTAGTGTAGTGGATTACACAGCTGCCTTCCAAGCAGGAGCGTGGGGTTCAGTTCCTACCCTGGGTGACATAGTACAGTACACAGATAATACCACATTCACTTTCATCTGTGATACAGCAAAAGAGTAAGTTGCTTTAATCCATATGATCATTATCAGATGGAATTTTATCAAGCTTGGGATCAAACAGAATTTTATTTCAAGTTTGGGTAGCTCTTAATAACTACTCCCTATTAAGCATTTATTAAGCATTGGTAAAGTCTTAGTTAATACTTTTAAGACAGGAGAAGTCAGGAAACCACACCCTAGAGTGACAGAAAATATACAATATTTACATTGAAAGACACAAACTACATTCAAGACAGGAGAAGTCATGAAACCACAACATAGAGTGACAAAAAATATTTATTTGAATATTGATCACATGTAGAATATGTAGAATATGTCAGCCACATAACCATTACAGCAGCAACATCTCATAACAGAACTAGAAGGGGTTAGAAAACTTAATTTCTCTGTTTGGATATATTTATGTGTATATATGAAGAGATAGAGAGAGAGAGAACTTGAATACAGAGGGAAATCGGGAGTTGAGAGAAACTGGAGCATAAATTGAACTTGACTGTAGACGGATTTGGTAAGTTGCTAATTAAGCTAACCTGCTAGGGCTGGTGTAATTCCTCCGGCTAAAATATTCAAATCAAGTCTGCAAAGCTGGACTACAGAGTGTAAAAGTGGATTTGTGACTTATACATGGTTAAGATTTGTGAATGTTGGTTTTGTATGTTTTTTTAACTGTTCTGTTATAAGATGTTGCTGTAATGGTTATGTGGCTGACTTATTCTACATATTTTACATATGATCCATATTCAAATAAATATTTTATATTTTCTGTCACTCTATGGTGTGGTTTCATGACTTCTCCTGTCTTAATTGTAGTTTGTATGTCTTTTAAGTAATACAAGCCTTAATAAGTAATTTGTAAATGTTTATGTTTAGTAATGATTAACTAATGAGAAATAACTAAGAGATAATTACTAATAAATGATTAACAAAGTATGAACTAAGACTTTACCAATGCTTAACAAATGCTTAATAGGGCGTAGTTATTATAAAGTGCTACCCAAGTTTGAGTTAAAGTGGAATATTATCAGACTATAGTTTGGGTTCAAATGAAATTTTGCAGGCTATTGTTAAGGTTCAGATTAAATGTTAGCAAGCTATAGTTTGGGTTGAGATCAAATTTTATCAGTCTACAGAGTTTTATCAGGCTGTAGTTTGGGTTCACTTGGAATTTTATCAAGTTATAATTTGGGTTGAGTTGGAATTTTATCAGGCTGTAGTCTGGGCTCAGGCTACAGTCCAGGTTTGTACTGCAAACATGGTGTTGTGCTTCAGCTCAGACTCCAAAGTCAGAAATGTCAGGCCTAATTGAAACTCCAGCCAGAGCTGATGAAATGCAGCTTCACCTGGATGAGACGCATGAGAAAAGATGAAGAGGTGTACAAAATGGAACGGAACGAGAGAAAGTGAGGGGAAGCCGAAGAGGGCGAAGTGGGATGATTTAGGGTGGAGGGGCCGAGAGACATCCACCCTGGAGCACCTCTGATCAGACGCACATCTGAGAAAAGGCTTTCTCCTCTTCTAAATGAAGGGTTTGAAGCTGACCCTGGAGCAGCTGCTTGCACTTTAATGGCTCTTTGGACCCCAGAACCTGCAAGAGTAGCCAGAGCTGTGTGGCTCTGCTGAACTCTCGGCCCAGTCCAACAGCTGGCCTGTAAAATCCTGCAGCCTGTCACTGGCCTCCAATTTAAAGTCATATTTAAAAGGCTGAGAGAAAACCTCAGGAAAAGGAGAAGGTTATTTTTCTCTGCTGCATTTTTAAAAGCTCTTCATGTTCAAAATAAATCAAAGGCTTTTCCAAAAAGTGATGGTGTGATAAATGAGTGAGACATTTCCATGTACACACACACACATACACACACGCGCGTACACACACACACACACACACACACACACACACACACCTACTGCTGGGAGCACAGGGAGCCATTGAGGAAGAAAGAAGAGAGACTAAGTGATACAGGAATAGAAAGAGAAAGACGCATTGACAGACAAGGGAAGAAAGCAAAGTGAGAGAGTGCAGAAAGAAAGAAAGGGCAGATTACAGGCCAGATGAGTGAAACAGGCTGTTTTTTTGCTGCTGTCTCCTGAAGGAAACCCAGGAAGATGTCAGCAAGAAATGTATGTCCCACAGTTTATTTCCCTTTCGCCACTTTTCCATTCCTCGTGCTGCTAAGTGGAGCCGTTCAAACACTCTCAGTTCACACCTGTAACACAATCACAGCACACACACAGTGAAATACACACCCTGCACAGAGGGGTGTTTAAATGGCCACTTAACTGGAAAAAAAATATCCATCTTTGAGTTTTGGGAATGATTTCATACTGACCTAAGTTTACGAACTTTCCAGACCCGAGAGAAACACACACAAGCAGCCACCAGCTCCAACATCCATAAACACTGTTAAAGCACAGTAAGAATTCAGCACACTGACATTACGAACCCAAAACCTAACCTGACAACACAGCATCTCACAAAACAAGCAACATATTTAACTCAAGTCTACAGTTATTACTGTTTTTCTAAAAAAAAATTCCCATTATGATATTATTTTAATGTAATTATATCATTACATCATCAGTGACACAATTAACTGAACATTAATATTGCATTTAATAGCTGCATTCTATTTACATCCTGGATGAACAGGTTCAAGTTAGCACATTTCCTTTTGTTTCAATGTCAACATGTGACAAAAACATGGCAAAAATGTGAGATGTTTCTCCTTTCCAAAAGAGGCTTGGACTCAAAACAGAAATTTCAAATTTAAAGCAGAACAACATGTCTTCTCTTACAAATATCTGCTTACAAGTACTGATGCGGTACAGACCGAAACGGCAGAAAGTTCACACAGTTTTTTCTTTTGGTCCATGAAATATATGTATTTCAGTACTGTGCAGTCTTGAGCCTCATTGCTTCATATTGTGCTTCCAAAGATATATCAATGTGTTTGTGTGTGTGTGTGTGTGTGTGTGTGTGTGTGTGTTTGTGTGCACTTACATACAGTATATCAGAAAATATATGAAAACTTTTGGGAACTATTTTTATCCTCTTTGCCATGCTGGGCCTTTCTTAACTGTGCATCTGTAAAGTAGTAACTGGTAAGACAATTACTGTATATTTAAACTGAGGCCTACGAGTTAATATCTGTCTAACCAAAATTAGTAGACATTTTCAAAATTCTGAAATGAGTTGAGATCTGTGATCGTTATACCATCTGGAACACTGTGCCTCAAAACCTGTTCTATAAGTAGATGTGTCTAGACTTTTGCTTGGTGGTATAATACAATATACGTTTTGATTGATTGATTGTTTGATTGACTGTCTGTTTGATTGATTTATTGATTGATGGATTGGATGGCTCATTGGTTTTTTGCTTGGTTGATTGAGTGAGTGAGTGAGTGAGTGATTGAGTGAGTGTGTGATTTATTGATTTATTGATTTATTGATTAATTGACAGGATGGTTCATTGGTGGTTTGGTCGATTGGTTGATTGATGGTCAGTTGATTGTGTGATTGAGGGAAACATGGCTTTGTAAAGAGAAAGCAGCCAAACGAAGTTAACGCAGCCAAGCTGGGGTATATCAAAGCACGAGAATCATCTTCACTAACAACTGGGCATGCAGAAGCTAAAAGCCGTATTCATAATCCAGCCTTCACTTTTGTCCTTCCGTTCCATTCCGCTCTGTCTATGGCCCCTTGATGGGACTCCCTTGTGGCCTGAGTGGAGAAAGGTTCAGGTACACCGCTGCAGGTTTAAACGCAGGGGCAGAGAGAGAATAAATGAGGCTGGCGAGCAAAGCAGGAGGACTCAGAACTTTGAAAACAGATGGAGAGAGAGAGGGAGTAGAGGTACAGTCAGACTCTTTAAGCTCTTTAGATCTTTCACTGCTGACAGCACATCCACCAGAGTTCAGCAACAGCTGCCAAAGGAAACACCAGGCAGCACAGAGGACCAGCCACTATTACCACTGACCAGTCAACTGACTGACATGAGCTGGCGGGGCAGGGGGGAGTGGGTGAGTGAGTGAGTGAATGAGGGAAAAGAGGGAGACAAAGCAAACATGAAAGAAAGGGAGAGAAGAAGGTGCGAGAAGAGGCATGCAAGTGACCCAAAGAAAAAGAGAATGTCAGAGAGAGAGAGAGAGAGATGGATATAATATGGAATAATCTTTAAATTAGTAATCTTCTGTTATTCATTTATTTCTTTTTCTAATTATCTTAATGTTTTGTGAACCTTTCATGCTGTTAAGATAAGACAAGATCCGATAAGAAAACCCTTTAGTAGTCCCACAAGTGGCAAATTTGCGTTGTTGCGACAGTAACAAGTGGACAGTGCAAGAGAAGAAAGTAAGAGCAGCCATTAACAATAAAATAAAAAACATACAACAAAACAGTATACACTATACAAAGTACACTACACAAATTATACAAAAATATAAATATAGGATATATATATAGGATATATATAGTATGATATTAAGAGTGATTCACATAATTTAGAAATTGAAACATAAATATATGTAGTAAGAATTTTCTTTTAAGATATAGCGAATGGAGGTGGATCAGGCGGTCATTTCACAGCTAGAAGATCCTGGGTTTGATTTCCAGCCAAGGCAGCTGATGGCTCATTCTTTGTGGAGTTTACATGTTCTCCCCGTGTCTGTGTGGTTTTCTGATAGTGCAGTTAGAACTAAGCTAACATTTAATGACCATTTTGTTTTGTATGACATCTGTTTTGTATGTTTTATCTGACATATGTTTCATCTAAACCAATATGAACATATATATTATCCTGTATGGTGTATTTCTAAAGGGACTCTCTCAGTAAGGAGTCCTGACATAGAGCTGCTGTTGTCTAGTATATGACATAGGCTAAGCTGTCATGAATGTTTATTCCCATTACAAATCTCACCCATTACAAATTCAAAATGTAATTGGCTAATTCTGCTGTCAGTTCCAGACTGTGTTGGTGGTTAATCTGATATGTTAGTCACAACATGTTAAAGGCCCAACCAGAGGGAGAGTTCAGCTAGCTATATTTTTATATATCCCAAATATCACAGAAAAAAATCCAGTTGGGTAACGTTTCAAGAATTTAACTCTATTGTCTCCAAACTAACGTAAAAATGAAATAACACTGAACTACTTGATGAGTTTAGATACAGACAAGATTCTGTTTGTTTTTTTTTAGTTTGTTCCTAGAAATGAAACCTGCATGTTTTTCACTTCAGCACTTCAATGTCTCCTTTCCGAGCCTTTGTGGTTTATTGGTTCAGCCTGTTTTTTATCCTAAATGTATCCACTTCCAAAAACAACACTTGCTGTTGGCTAGGGCATCTCCAGCTGGGCAGAAATTTGAGAAACTGATTGTTGAAAAAAGGTGTTATCGTATGGTGGTGCCGCCTTGACAGGCACTGTCAAGCTTTTCGGTATCATCCATTCTACTGCCAGTACTCGTCTGCAGAGGTTGAATGGCACTGAGCTTTATTTTATGACAAATTAGCCAAACCCAAAGGATATCCGCATTTTAGACATTGTGTAGAATATAGTGCACAAATTGAGATGCAGGGCCTGTCTCAGTTCCCCTTCCATCCTCCTTTCCAGGCCACTACTGGAAACACTTAGCTTCAACTGGCGGATTTGTCCAAAACCCATTTGCACTGCCAGAGACTGCAACACACTCCCTCAAGGGCACCATTCATCACAGGCAATAATGAAAACGAAAGCAAAAACTCCCCTGGCTCATGACGAGCTACAGCAGACCCGAGCATCCAAAAGACAGGTGGAGGGGTCAGCAGCAAAACACAATGGAGCCCTTTCTTCTACGCAGCAGCACAACTTTATGGGCTGTGAGAGGGAAATGATTCCCATTGCATCATGACAAACATCAGCGCTGATATCGAAAGCACCCCGGAGCTGAAGCACAACCCTGCAGGGCGTCTCCGAGTTCATACCAAGAGCAGAATGGGCTTTTTTTCAGCCATTATGGAGTGAGTAATAGTTTCAGATTCTGACACTAAAGCATTACCAAGAAACGCACAATGGCATTACCGAGAAAGGGTGCACACGCTCGTAGCACATGGATGTAATTTCGGGGTCCATTTTTATGCTACAGAATGAAGGAATCAATCACGTCTATCCGTAAAACGCACCCTCAGTCATATGAACAAAGCCTTACTGCTGTAAAAACATCATTCGCATACATATGCAAACACTAAGGGTCGGTTTCCCGAACAGGGATTAAGCCTAGTACTGGATTATGTAGAGCTGTGAATAGAGATTTTCCATCGAAAAGGAAAAGATAGTCCAAGACTAGGCTTAATCCCTGTCTGGGAAACTGACCCTACGAGGAACAGATTATGGGCAAGAGTCAATTCCCAGAGAGGCCTATTCAAAAGATTTAAAGCCATAGTTCAGCCCTAATTATGTTTAAGTAATTGCAAATAGACTTGCTTATGTGGTCTCTGCACTGGGCGACATACTGTTATCTTTAAAGCGAGCAAAAACATGTTCATTTGTGTTCAGATACAGAAAAAGATCCCAAATCTAGAGGAGCTGTAAATGATTCGATATTAATTGAGAAATCTACAACCTGATAACAGGACCATAAATTACTGTAAATACATCATTATAATACTGAATATATAATTTAATAACTTACTGTGTTGAAAAACAAGAAATCTTGATGGAAAAAAAACCTTCTGCAGAACAGTATCAAATATTTATGAACTGATTATTTATTGATTATTAAGTAATTATTAATTGATTGTTTTGGGTTATTATTGAATAAAATAACATTTCATAAAACATGTCATACCAGACTTTTGCATGGCAGTGTTATCAGCCCTAAACTCATGGAGGGCCACTATTTTATGGGGTTTACTGCCTGTCAGAGCTCCAAGGAATGCGTGTACGAAAAGTCCAGTACGGTTTCACGAGGCCAAGTGGCTGACTGCTTCTCCAAAAACCCTTAGGCAGGAGACACAAACACTGTTTTATTCAGCTGATTACATTTACATTTAGCTGACAACTTTGCCCAAAGGCTTGTCCAGCTGTAGAAGTCATCCTACAGTTTAAACCCGTGACTTTAAGCACCCTTTTGTGGCTACTGGTCCACCACCAACCCATGATTGATGAACACAAACTCAAAGAAAGATCTAAGGGCTGCCCACATAATGGATGGATGGTCTGAAAGTCAGGTAACACTTTTATGTAGATTTCAGATTACATTCATAATGGAATATTTCAGCAAAAAATATTTACGTGGGTTTCCACTGAACCTGGATGTAGTTGATCAGCCAAGACATGTTTTGCTTCTTCCCCTCAACAGGTGCCACTGTAATTAAAAAATGTTACGCACTTCACCTGTCCGTGACTTTAATGTTGTCCATAAAAATGTCCAAATTAAACATTTGTCTAAATACAATAGTAGCTATTGTATTGTAGCCTGAATTTTGACTGTAAATTATTAAATTTTTATACATAACTGTGTCAAACATGTCTTGGCCAATAAAGTAGATTCAATATATGAGGGAAAATTGGTAAATATGATACTATACACCTAAACATTACTTACACAGATTCCTTACACACAAAAAGGTTTAGAGGTGTCTGCCGAAACACAGAATGTTTCCATACTGCTGGAGTCACATGAGAAGGCTGTGTGTGGACCAATTGCCCCTGTAGAGGCAGCGAAGGGAAACATTTATTGATCCAGGCCCAAAAAACCCCCAGAGCTCATAAACCCCACAGGCTCTCAAACAGAATGAGGCCCACAGGAAACAGCAGCTGGTCACAATGACACTGGTAAAGTCATCAACCCCCAGCCGTCTTACAAGCATACCAGACCCTCCCATTGCTGTTCAGATGTTGGCATGGGTAGATTTATGCCTCCACAAAACTGGCTAAAAATATTACATACAAAATGTCCACTTTTACCCCAAATGCAGTCGAGCCCAGAAAGGTTTGGTGTCTGAAATCTGCTCTCTTGGTTTTGCACTGGAACCATGAAGGTAATACAGTTAAATGCATGCAAGCTAAAATCATTACACACCAGCCTCAAACTTTGTGGTGATGTTCAGTAATCTCTAATAGACTATCTCATTATATTATTATTATTATTATTATTATTATTATTATTATTATTATATGCCTCTGGACCATGAGGTCATAGGTTCGAATCCTGCCTTCAGCATACCACCACTGGGTTCCTGAGCAAGACCCTCCAAGGAGTAGCTGAAGAGGGTGCAAAGACTCATCAGGGATGCGAAAGACAGCTACAGGCAGAGGATGGAGAACCAGCTGCAGCAAAACAATGTCAGCAGAGTCTGGAGAGGCCTTAGAACCATCTCAGGCCACAAAGAACAGAAATCTCTGCCAGTGGGGGATGTGAGGTGGGCAAATGAACTGAACCACTTTTTCAACAGGGTTGATTCATCTGCCCTTGTCTCTCCAAGCATACTGCCCTCCCTGATCCAGTCCCCAACATCTGCTACAGACACCCCACCCCCATTTCTGTTCCACCTCAGACACTTCTCACCTCTTCTACACCTCACACCGCTTCCACAATCTTTGCTCACTGCTCCGCACCCCCAACCACGGCATCCAGCATAAATCCAGCACACGGCTCCAGCATGTCTATTTCAGCCATCCTGGTTAGGAGGGAACTGAGGAGGATCAAAGCCAGGAAGGCAGCAGGACCACATGGCATCAACTCAAGGGTTGTCAGGTCCTGCGTGGATCAACTGTGTGGGATAATGGTGCAAATCTTCAATCTGAGCCTGAAGCTGGGGAGGGTACCACAGCTCTGGAAAACCTCTTGTGTGGTACCAGTGGCGAAGACCGCACATCCAAAGAACTTCAACAGCTACAGGCCAGTGGTTCTGACATCCCACCTGATGAAAACCCTGGAGCATTTGGTCCTTGTGCAGCTTCGGCCCCTGGTGAGCTCATCACTGGACCCACTTCAGTTTGCCTACCAGCCGGGCACTGGAGTGGATGATGTCTTCCACCTCCTACATCGTTCCCTCTCTCACCTGGAGACCGCTAGGAGCACTGTGATAATCATGGTCTTTGATTTCTCCAGTGCCTTCAACACCATCCTTCCCACAATCCTGAGGGACAAGCTGGAGTACACAGGAGTGGACCATCACCTCACAACATGGATCCTGGACTAGCCCACTAACCAACTACAGTACGTGAGAACCCAGGGCTGTGTGTCGGACAGGGTCATCTGCAGTACCGGGGCCTCGCAGGGAACGGTTCTGGTGTCGTTTCTCTTCACCATCTACACCTCAGACTTCTTTCACATCTCCACAGGTACAAACATCCTCCACTGCAATCACTGAACATCCAGGGTATTGACATTGAGGCTGTGGAGAGCTACAGGTACCTTGATGTTTATCTGAACAATAAATTGGACTGGACGTTTTTCTTATGTGCAACTTTCTGAGGCAACATTTTTGTGGTTCTCTGATGTAATGTACAATTTTAGGGGTGAGATCTTACTGTAAGCACCCAGAGGTGAAAGTGGCCACAGCACACAGTGTGAACAGCACTAAATTCTTCCTCTGCATTTAACCTATTCACCAAGTGAAGTCACAGGCAGCCAGGAACACAGCGCCCAGAGAGCAGTGTGTAGGGACCGTACTTTCCTCAAGCGTACCTCAGAGGTGCTTAGCAATCTTGGGAATTGAACCCATGACTTCCTGATCGCAGAAAGCCTTAACCACTAGGCTACCAGCTGCTGCAATGTGCAGATGTCTGTTTCATTGCTACTGTTTTTTACTTTTGCTGTTGCTCACTGTTTTTGTCAATACCTTATGCTATTCAGTATGTACAGACATACATATATTTACGTAGGTTTATACATATATATATATAAATAAACCTATGTAAATATATGTATTATATATTAATATATAATAATATATAATACAATATATATTAATGCTGGTCAACGATTAAAATCACATGTTTTTCTGCGATTAATCACATTGTTATGCGCAAAATTGAATAATTAATTTTAAAGTAGTGTATTGCGTACTTTAATTTTTAAAGTACTGCTATATGAACAAAAGTGCAATAACATTTGGTTTGTAAACACGGAGCTTTTTAACAAATAAGGAGCTTTTTAACAGCAGTATTTCCTTTAACACAGCTGCAGTTCAAATATTTATTCTAAATCTCAACTTAAACATTAATGTAATCAAATCAAATATAAAAACAAAGTTATTTGCCACTACAGGGCATTCAAGTTTTGTCTAGTTTATGGCATTCATGTTTTATCTAGTTTGATATAGAAAATAAGTTACCCTCAGAGCCCAAAGCATGGAGAGCAGAACCGTTATAGCAGCTGTAAAGGAGGGCCAACTCCATATGAAAGTCTATGTATTTGAATGCAGTGTGATTAAAGTCTCTGTTGGTGTAGTAGTCACGTGTCCCAATACGTTTGTCTATATAATACAGAAAAGTAACAGAATTTCAAAATAAAAGGATTTTTAAAAACCCTGCATTAACGCACAATAAAACAATTGTCGGAGTTAAGTAAACAATGCTGTAACGCGATAACGCATTAACATCTCCAGCCCTAAAGTTTTAGAACACCCCTGTTTTTTTTTTTTGTATTGAATTTCAAGCGGTTCAATGTCTCATTGTTTATTCTGCAGAAAGTTCTTCCCAACTATGTTGCAGAAGTTCCCATATGTGTGCGGCACTTATAGGTTGCTTTGCTTTCACTCTTCTGTCCAGTTCATCCTAAAGCAGCTAGATGGAGTTTAAGTCTGGAGACTTCTGGCCTCCATGTTTTCCAGCTTACCATCTTGTTCTTCTTTCTAAGGTAGTTCTGACCTAGCTTGGACTTATGTTTCAGGTCATTATCTTGCTGTAGGACGAACTCAACCAACTAGGCGAACCCAACCAACAGACCAGAGGGTACTGCATGGCGTTACAGAATTATTTCCCACTTCTGAGTGACCTTACCATTTTTAAACCTCTCGCAGTTCAGCATTGTCCTTTGTACCATTTCATGCTATTCACTGGACTTGAACTGTTTGAATTTCAATAAAAAAAAATTAAAAACACTAAACCTTCTAAACCTTTTGACCAATAGTGTATATTTACTACACACTTGTCTATACTTAGAACTTTGTATTATTTGTATAGTATACTCTTTTATCTATACTGTTGTGTATAGCTTTATTCTATAGTTTTTTGCTGCTCTTACTTTTGTACTGTCCACTTTCTGCCATAACAACGGAAATTTCCCACTTGTGGGACTAATAAAGGCTTATCTTATTTTACGTAGTTTCTGACACAGTATGACATACTGTTATTCAGCAAGTGTGTAGGCAAGTGTGATGGTTTAGGCATGTAGTTTGTACAGTGGTAACTGCATTTCCATTATTTGGTAGCCACATTAGCTTTGTTGCTCCAGTGCAATAAGGACATTTCAGGCCTTGGCTGATCAGCTGAACTTTGAAATGGTGGGATAATTGAGTACATCTCATTTTTGGCCAAACTCCTGCTTTACCAACAAGCAGAATAAATGATTGTTTGGGAGAATGGCACGAATAATCCCAAGAGCAGTTGCAAAAGGGTTTATGAGGGTAGGCTGGCACTGCAGAAGCCCAAAGGGGAGGAAAGTTGAAGCCATAGTCATCCCACACCACCCCCATTCCCGTGGCTGCACGCCCTTCAAAGTATAATCACAGGGATATGGTCAATTAGAGTGAAAGAGCCACATTCTGACAAGCCATTCATTTTCATTAGAAGCTCTGCAGGACTTGAAAACAGTGACAGACCACGTCTAAGAGAAGAGACCATTGAGCAGCAAACTAAAAGGCCTGACTGATGAGCTAATGCTGATGGTCTCCACAACACAAACACGTTCAGAAAAGTCACATTAAGATCCCCATCCATATTAATGCGCTTCACTTAAACAGTTACTTACTCAAAGCTCAGGAATCAGGATCAACTTAAATGTGCTTTGAAATAAAAGAATAAATTAAACTCACTTGTGTTCACTGTATAGTATCCTTATCTTCTACTGACCCCTGAATTTCCAAATTGTGTACTAGCTTCATAAGTTTTATAGTCCTTTTGAATAATTTTTACAACATTTATTGGTTTTCTAATTATAAAAGGCCCTGTGAGCTTTAGCTACTTTCAGTAGCACATGGTTCATTTGCAAGGTCACTTTTTTGGCCGTTACTGAGTTCTCACAGCTGTTCTCTCAAAAAAGTTTGGATTCAGAGATTATTTGGATTGCCTCTTCAAATTAAAGTCGGGGTTTCCTATCACATGTTTAAGCAAGATCCCAAAACAGATGCCAGGCCAAATCAACCAGACTGTGAATGGCCCTCATGCGTCACAGAAAATTCCTCGGAATGTACCGTTTAACATGATTTGATTTCGCTGAGAAGACAAAACTAGAGATCAATACGCATTTTGTAGGTCTGGAAATACCCCATCATTGTGGGCCTCCTGGGTATTTGGCATTAAAAAGCTGGAGAGTGAGGACAATTGTCCTGTGATCCACACTATAATAATTACGGTATGGATCACAGGACAGATGTCCTCACACTCAATTATAATAATTATATGATCAGTAGTGATGAATAAAAAATATGACTTTTTTGGTCGATAAAGGTACTCAAATGGTGAACATACTGTAAATGTATTTGTTCCCAAAGAATACTGAGTGCATTTTTAGCAAATATTAAGAAAGAGTGTGCCAAAACATTTGGCTAGTAGTATATGTGCTTTTATCCACTTTATAGTATCATGGAGTGTCAAAAAAGCACATAAGCACATGTGTTTGAGATACTTAGACACAGAGTTTAACTTAGGCATACAGTTCGCAAACATGCTAATTTGATAGCTAGTGCTTCAATTAATGGTTAAACTCTTATCTCTAGGTCCAGCCAGCATGTCTTGGTTGATCCACTTCTATTACTACTGCTTTTAGCTTTTCCTTTTGTCACATGTTTGCCGTTGATTCTGCCCAACTGTGGGGTTTTAGGGACCCTCACTTTGGCAAAGGAGGAGGAAGACATTGTTTGCTTTGGCAGTCCATTCCCCTGCATAACCTTGCAGCCGCTACCACGGCTTAGCTAATAGCCCGGAAACCAGTGACTGACAGCCTCCAGCAGGCTGTCCAGCCTCACACTAATCAGGCTCAATCACAGCCTCCCCCTACCAATGTCTGAAAAAACATATTGAAGCAACAGACAAGGAAAAATGACGCAATTCCAGACGGATGCCAAGGCCGTGCTCGGGTGAAATGGGGCAGGTACATTCTGGACATCGAACTGATGTGTCTCCTCAAATTCCACTTCACCGTAATCTGACAGATCAAAATGGTTTTTTTTAAGTTTTCTTTATTCAGTGAATGGATTTCAGTAGTATATCATGCTGGAAAACTGGAAGGAGATTTTGGCTTTTTTCACACTGTAGGGTCCAAATCTGGTCCTGGAGGGCGGGTGTCCAGCACAGTTTGCTAGTTACCCTCCTCAACACACTCACACTAACAAGTGAGCTGGAGCAGATATGTTTGAGCTATGAAATCACCAAACTGTGCGGGTCACCAGACCTCCAGGGCCAAATTTGTGCACCCCTGCTGTAGGGCAAGTCAGATTTTTTGTTGTTGTATCCAGTTATACACACTAGCATTAGCAAAACCAATTGTGCTCTCTTGGACTCAAAGCCACAGATGGCTGAGGCATCACTGGGGATCTGATGAAAGAGCCAACACTTGATGTGGCACTCAGAAACTAAAGAGCCTATAAGAGTGTTCACATTTCAACATTTCATGTGGTCGAAAATATGTCCTTCTCATATCAACATGCCGAAAAATCGCTGCTTGCCCGCACGAGGCCTTTATCTCCCAGCAGACCTTGATTTTGAATCAAGAATGCAAGTAGAAAATCTGAGTGGTTTTAAAAGAGGGCTCACTTTGAGGCATGGATGGCAGGAGCTTCAGTCACAAAGACTCAGTTGGCCACTGTTTTTTGGGACAGTGACTAAAAAGCTGCATTTAGAGAGTTTCGCGAGCATGTTCGCTACAAAAACCTGTGTCTACGCCGCTGGCTATCACAGAAGGCATTCAAACCATGCCTGAGAAGCCAAACTGAGAGCTCCTTAGTTGTAAACTAATAGTTAGATTGCAGACTTGCACACCAATGAATCGGTCACTAGCAGAAGAAAGGGATGATTCTAAGCAACATTGGCAATCTTATTCCCTTACAACCTGGAATTTAAAAGGAATGTTGAGGGGGTTATATCTTTTAATTTACACAACACAGCGACCACTTTGCAGATGCAAATGAATCTTTTTATAGTGAAACAAACAAGAAATAAGACAAAAAACAAAACCTGAGGGTGCATAACTATTCACCCCCTCCCAGAATTGATACTTTGTACAGCCACCTTTGTACAGGGATTACAGTGACAAGTCTCTTCGCGTACATCTCCACAAGCTTGGCACATCTAGACACTGGTATTTTTGTCCATTCGTCAAGGCAAAACTGCTCCAGCTCCTTCAAGTTGGATGGATGCCGCTTGTGTACAACAATCTTTAAATCATCCCAGAGATTC
>JBBPCX010000351.1:0-18755 GCA_037974365.1 Hydrocynus forskahlii
GGGGGGGGTTTGTGTTGGGTGTGTGTGTATGACATACACACACACACACACACACACACACACACACACACACACACACACACACACACACACACACACAGGGGTTGACGTAAGTGGTACACAAGTACATATGCGCAAGATAAACAGTAAAATGCATGGCCATTTTCAGACTTCACAGCACAAAAATGTACCTAATCTGTGTAACTTCTTACTGAATCTCTAATTACCACCACTCAGGTAAGGCAGTGTGTACCATAAGTTTTTTTTTATAAACATGAAGCTAGAAATAGCGTAAAAGAGTTAGTCGACCCCCGGAATTTGTATTACGTTTCAAAAGCACCGGCGAAATGTGAAAAACCACTAATTTGTGATGTGGTAAAATAAAGAAAAGCCTATAAATGCCTATTTTTATAGTCTAAACCCTAAGTATGCACCCAAAATACTTTAATTTCATTTTTCATTTTAAACTCAGCTTAATACACTACCCTCAAAAAATTGTAAAGGTAAACTCGAGACGCGCCACATTTTGTTCTGATGAGGGAATGCTGGACTGTGTCTGAAAGAGACACAGGTCAGCAGCCAAGCAGCAGCAAGAATAAATAAATAACGCTCTCGAATTGGTTACTTCCAAACCTCCCGCCTCTGAGCACTGGAGTCTTTCATCATCCCAAGACGCACTTTCGTATACGGTTGCTTTGTGTTCGACGGAACAGTATTAAAAAATATATACAGTCTTAGAGGAAATTTTGATTAATATTTATGTTACAAAATTAATAAATTATATTTTTCTTAATAATTTAGCATTAAAATGCATTAAAAATTATTCATTGCCACGAAAAAAGCTATGACGTCCAGGCCTCGTCCGCAACCCCCCTCATCTGCGTGCTGGTTGTTCATGTTTGGGAGCGACGCTGAGCAGCGGAGGCTCATTCTGTTCAGGTGTCTGATTGCCTTGCTAACCGCCGCGCCCAAACATAAACAACCCAGACGAAAAATAAAAAATAAAATATCTGCGGTTTCTGCAAACAATTACACAGGTCAACTGGTCAAAATCATCAGAGATAAGTTGATGTGGGTTTGTAGTGTTTTCCATGCTGATTTCAAATCTTTAGTGTTTAGTTTTTCCCTAGAACGGACAGTTTTTGTGATGAAGCTAGTTATTTATTGCATGATAGTTGGGGTAATTAGCATATAATAATGCTAAGCTTGTTTGAAGAAACAGTGGTAGCTGACGGACACTGATCATTATATCTATGCCACAGTGTGCGCCTATCTGACTTCGCACTGAAAATATTTAAACAGTTACTTGATTGGTGCCTGCGGTTTAATAAGAACCGCATGCAAGTCTATTGCAAATCTAATATTACTCATAATTCAAAAAGTTGATGTGACTGAAAAAAAATGAAAGCAGATCTGAAATCAGCATGAAAACCTGGTTTAGAAAAAGCGTGTTGTGGTTTCTGATGATTACAAAAAAGTTTTTTGTTGACCTGTGTTATTAGTTTGGTTCTCAGAAAAAAAAAAATCAGTGAGAGACTGAAGCCACGAACGCTGAACCTGTAAAATATATGTATTACACACACACACACACACACACACACACACAGAGCTCAAGAGAACACATTACAGACCAAATATTGTAATAACGACTACATATTTATTTATTGACTGATTTTAGCAACATGACATTACACATTAGAGGTGTGGTATTTCAGGCTAGATTTGTTTCAGGATGACATCAGATTCACATTCGTTCCCACTTGATCCGCTGATTAAGCATTTTCTGCTGATACTGGCCTGATACCAACTTGGTCTTATTTAGTACAGTGTGTGTGTGTGTGTTTGAGTGCAAGTAAGGCCCTTTTTCTACACACACCAGTACATGGTGTTTCTCTGAGAGGCTCTCGGCACATATAGCACACCCTTCTGCATTTTTCATACTCTTTTGCTTCCTAGCACAATCTGCGTTTTCTCTCTCCATCTCTTGCTGTTGCTCTCACACACACTCGCTTGTTCTTTCCACTCTATGTCCCTCTCCTCACGTTCCCTTGCTCGCCCACGGACGCTCACAAAGCCAGCGTGTGCCATCTCTGATTGTTCAGCTCCAGCTCGTGCACACAATGTTAGCAGCAGTTAGCATTGTGAGCTAATTGCTAGCTTCCTACAAGTTTGTCTCGGTGTCGTACGCTAGCTATGATGCAGATCTCTCTTTCGCTCTCACTCTCTCTGCACTCTGTACAACACAATTTACAATATACCTGGAATGCAGACAAACAAACCCAACACTGGATACTGAACACCAAAGTGTAATACTATTAATATGATCATATCAGCTATAACATTAAAACCACCTGCCTGACAGTGTCCTTTTCATCAGGGCCCCCTCATGCAGCCAAAACAGATCTGACCTGTCACGGTAAGGACTCTACAAAACCTCTCAAGGTATGCTGTGGTATCTGCCCACCTTATGAGGTGGGGCCTCCATGGATCGGACTAGCTTTAACAGCATGTGCTCATATCCACGTGTGAGAAATACTGAATGTTCCTCAAACCATTCCTGAACAATTGTTGCTGTGTGGCAAGGTGCATTATTCTGGTGAAAGAGACCACTGCATTGCCTTCTTCTCACAGTGCAGCCGGATGACTATGGCTCCCTATGTAAAGTAAAGTGGCCCCTTATAGTCACACGTGAACACACCACAGCACACATTGTGAACACTGTGAAATTCTTTCTCTGCATTTAACTCATTCATCAAGTGAAGCAGGGGGCAGCCAGTGATGCAGCACCTGAGGAGCAGTGTGTGGGGTCGGTACAAGGCTACCTCAGTGGTGCCACTGGCAGTCCTGGGATTCAAACCCATGACCTTCTGAAAGCAGGGGCAACTCCCTAACCATCAAGTCACTACCTGCTCTAGTGATGCTACCCAATGTTTTACATCATGTGGACAGCTGGGTATGCACTGCGTATCCGGGTAAGAAACCGTGTTACTCTGACATGTACTACCAACTTAAACACGGTTGCAGACGAAGTACACCCCTTCATGGCAACAGAATTCCCTAATGGTCTCTTTCAGTAGGATAACGTGCTCTGCCACACTGCAAAAACTGTTCAAGAATAGTCTGAGGAAAAATGACAAAGAGTCCAAGGTCTTGACTTGGCCTTTCAATTTTCCAGATCACAGTCCCGATTGAGCATCTAAAGAATGTGCTTGACAACTGAACTGAACTGAACTGAACTGAGCTCCTGACACTATGTTCCAGCCAATCTAATTATGTCACTGGTGCTGCACACATCCAGTCTGTCATCACAGCTCTGACCGGTCACAAACACTGACGTTTCACACTCTGTGGCGTCTATTTCCACAGTTGCTCCAGGTAATTATAACTTCTTCACAAGCCATTGACTGGCTGGACCAACTGCATTCATGTCAGATTAGCGACAGCAAGTTAGATGCAGGTTGGAACTCTTCAGGAAAGTACATCTCCGGGGTGACCCATCGTTCTAAAACCTCAACTGATGTTACCTTTGTGCCAAGTACAGATTATATAATGAAGTAAATCTGATGAAAAGAAATGCTTTTGTGAACATTCTTAGTTCAAATACTGAAGTTTGGACAATCTGACTGTGTATTTTATTGTTTGAGCCTTTATATACCATTTTAGATTAGTTTGGATGATCTAAAATGGAGTGCTTCTATGAAAACGAGCTCATTCTAAGTTTAGTAGTGTTTAAAAGTAAAAAAAAAAAAATCAAGATGTCAGCATTAGAAAAGAAAACATGGCATGCCATCTTTAGAGCAGACCTGAAACGGTCAATACAGAAATGCAAAATAATACGCTAAAGAAGGCACATACATCACACTCACACGCACAGCACATACGTAGCTTACAGCACATATGAGCGTTAATGTGAGGCCAAGCTGTTTCCATTTTCTTTGAAGACTTACTGAAACAGTCTGACTACCTACACAAGGAAAATGACTCACATAGATGGAATATTCAATAATAATTGGAAAGGAAAAATTAAAAATGCACAATGCTCCACAGAGAGAGGCCGAATGAGACCAAACAAAACAGAATGAGACAGAGTGAGACAAGCCGGTGTGTGCTGGTCAAATCCTCAGGCATCAACAAAACCCCACTCACTCTGACCAACTTCTTCCATCACAGCTTGTCCAGGATGTTTAAGCCTGAGTCTGCAGCACAGGTTGGGTTCTGACCTACTCTATTTTCTCACAACAGAGAGAACAATGCACTGTATTCATTCAACCGCTGCTACACTCCCAAACGAATCAGAATGAATCATCCTTTGCATGGTTTTAAACAGATTCACCCCTATTCACATGCACGATCCTTGGCTTGGATGCAGAGTTCTTTGGGCGGGGAAAACATATTCAATGTAAGCACTGGCCCGAGCATCGACCCAAGTTTAATCTATCCTTGACCCGAAGTAGAAGAAAGCACTGACTTTGCTCACATTGGGTGGGTAGAAAAAAGAAAGAAAGAAAAAACTTGAAAAGGGGTTCTTCATGTAGTTCTGCTGTTGCATCACTCCAAAGAACGTTTTTGGCATCTTTATTTTTAAGAGTACAGTGAACCGGAAAACAGAAATAATCAGAAAAAAAGTCGGTCTAAAAACAGCCATGAGTCAGCAATCATTAGAAGCAGAAATGCACGTAAGCACAAATTGCTGGTTCCACATTTCACACAAACTTAAAGGTTTTAACAGAAATTTAGGTACATTTTGCATGCTGTAGTTTTATACTGAGATTTTAAAATCTGTCTCTGAATGTTACTCACAGAGCCTATTAGCCTGTTAGCTACAGTTATTTGCTGGCCAGTTCATCCCAATGTAATGTCATGTTTTGTGCAAGTTCTAGTTGCTAAAAAAGCGCAATGTTGCTGTGAAATATATCATTACAGGCATTATGGAAGTGTGTAAGTATTAATGCTCAGTGTATTCACGCGTGCACTAATTCCATGTCAAACATATTCTAACTTCAAACATGAAAAGTCTAGAAATCAGAAACGAGAACATTTCACTATTTCTTCGCTATATTAGCCTTGTAGCCTCAGTGCAAAATTACAATAGGCAGAATTTGAACAAACATGTGTCAACTAAACAATGATTCTTCACCAAAGTATTGTTTTAACTATGTCTAAATAAGATAAGATAATTCTTTATTAGTACCTTTGTTCTTTATTACTTTGAACTGGGGCAAAGTGGACAGTACAAAGAATAAAGCAGAACAGCATAGAACCCATAGCATAAAAACAACACAATATAACAGTATAATATAAAAAAACTAGACATTTTATATGAATATAAGTTTGTGTGTAACATATATGTGTACAGTATACTAGCATGCCGTTTGAGGGTCTATATCCACTGATCATCACTAAACACAACTGTATAAAATGACTGCAGTTGCTGCTGAGGTTTATCTCTAGACATTTCTGATGTAATTTGCATATTTGCTTCTGCAAATCTAAAAATATAGACCAAGACCCTACAGCCGCCTGTGACCCTGATGACACTCGACTGTTGTCAGGTAGTGAAAAGGGCTACGGTTTCCGTGACGTGCCATCTGAAATCATCTCCCCATCCGTTTAAGATGATTTAATTCTTCATTTTTTATTTATTGTGCTTCCATGACTTATTAATCACCCGTTTATTCAGAGGAACAGAGGAAGAGATTCCCTACATTTATTGTCTTTTCCTATAAGCTTAAATCATACTGTGAAACCAATATGAGTGGTCAGTATTACCCATTAAACACAAGGTTTACAAATGCTTAGACTTAACATTACGAAACTGAATTAAAGGTAAAATATCTCCATACAGTACTGCAGTCAGAGATGAAAAATATCTGAACAGAAAGGTGAGATATGAGATCGGCAGACCTATTAAGAGAACAGAGATGCCTTTTTTACTGCTAGAAGGTGCCCTACTACTTGCTTTTAGGCTCAGAAAAGAGTAAACTAGGGTCTACACAGGAACTCAAGTACTCGTTCTAGGTGCCAGCATTTAAATACTTCATTGGATTTCACTTTTTACAGTGTATTATGAATCGGCAAGAAATTCTACCGGCCAAAAATGAAATGAAATGTAAGGTTTTAACAAGCCTGCAAAGTCTTCGTAGCTGGAGTAGCTAAAACAAAGACAAAAAAATTCTCACTTCACAACCGACTGACACGTTGACACAGGAGCCACTGAGGAGATAAAAAAAAAAAAAAACACTTGTAAAACCCCACATCACTGGCTAACACTGCAGTTCTGAAGTGTAGCTCATCTGAAGGGGCTGGTTTTTTTTGTTGTTTTTTTTTGTAAAATGTATTATCCTCATGGTAAATGAACTGGTTCCATTTGATACTTGAGCATTATTTTAATCAAGATCTTCTTTTTTTGAGCTCAGATTAAACAGCTCGGTCTACATTTCTGAGGTAGAGGGGAGCAGATTTAGCAGTCTCTGGCCTTTGTCAATAGTATTATTCTGGGACTGCCAGTGTCCACCAATATTATCCACCAGTGGCCAGATCAGTCAATCTAATGTTACTTTTAGAGCTGCACAATGTATTGTTACTCATACATGAGCGATCTGGAGAGAAAATGAAACTAAAACAGTACTTGCAGAAACTTAAACTGAAGATCCTAGCCCTTAGAACTCTGTCTGGTTCTCACACTGTCCTTCAGTAGTTCCTTGAAGTGTAAGCTGCTTTGGATAAAAGCGTCTGTTAAATGAATGTACTGTAATGAGCAAGTCGCAACACAGAAAACACACCAGCAACACAATTTAAACAATGCGAAAAATACAAGCATGAGTACAAACTGCGCATTCTGTCTAAATTTTCTCTGAAAGAGCACGTGTGCATCCCTGTGTCTCATAACTCAGCACATATGGGTTCTTTAGCTTGGGTTTCTTTATGTCCCAGCAGCCCCAGTGCACTTGAAAGGTCACAAACCACTTCCTGAAACAGGCCACTTCCTCTCGGCGGACAAACTTTGTGCTATGAGTGAAAGGGAGCGTAGGAGGACCCTGAGCATGTGTGAGTGTATATGTGTGTGTGTGTGTGTGTATTTGTGTGTGTGTGTATGTGTGTGTGTGCGTGTGTGTGCGTGTGTGTATGTGTGTGTATGTGTGTGTATTCACAAAAGCATGAGTGCCCTTACACATAAAATCATATTTGTTACTTTTTCAGCAACACTTAATCCCCCACAAGACATTAATAAGTCTACTTTAACCACTGTGTTAACGCACAAACACACACACACACACACCCTCACCCCAAAGAAGTGGAACTGTACTAAGCATGTGTATCTTTGCTGATGGGTAACTGTGGTAGTGCTGAAAGATTTTTTTTTTCCATAGAAGAACTCAGATGTGAGACCAGTAACAACCTGCTTCTCAAAAAAAAAATCCCTAAACTACAGCATCCGTATGAGCGCAGCGCAAAACAGAAAATATAAATAAACAATCTTAAGACAGTCATCACATAATAATATTCAGCCATTCACCCACAATGAAAAATAACAATAACAGGGTTGAAAACGTATCTATGTCAGGCGAGTGACAGTAAAAACCTCTCACAGAAACTAGTTTTCAGTTTTGAACAACTAGAGCGCTCACAAATGATGGATTAGGCGAAGAACCGCAAGGTCACAAGCTGACAACCATCTCAGCCCCGTGTGAAATAAAGTGTGAGCAAAAGACGGCCAGAGCGCTCAACTTGACTTCCAATCCAGTCTCAAGAGTTTAGAAACATGGTGGAGCGCTTAAACACGCTTTTACACAAAGTTAAGACAGCTCAAGGTCCCACAAAGTTACTGTTTCAGATACACAAGGTTTCCTCTACAGCGACAAAGTGCTACTGACGTTCATGAACGCTGAAAAAAAAAAAAAAAAACGGAAAACAAGGGACGGAAAATTTGTGTGTGCGTGTGGTAAGCGTGCTTTAGATGCAATCACCATCATCTCCATCACCATAAACCACTAGATCATGCTGTAACCCAGCAGTATCAGTGATAACATTAGTGACCGTACTGCTGGTATAAAGCCCCAGATCTCCCACTTCCCTGTACTGTTTCTCTAATGAAACGTTCATGCGACAGATGCGCACGTACAGCAACTGTGTCGTCATTAAGGGTGTGCAGAGTCATGGCCGTGTCATTGCTTCAAAATATGAACACGAAGACTGGATATCTGTGGACTTCTACGACAGTCAGAAAGGGGAAGCTGCTCAGTAAAGCAGCGTAATCAGCACGAAGGTCAACCCAGACACACACACAGGTTTATCCTCCGTCAGTGTGTGGAGTGACACAGAGGCCTATGTCCTACATGTATTAAGCATAAGTAACTAATGCAAACTGTCAAATCATATCAATAAAGAGTTAAAACAGTTTTTTCTGGTACAACATGCACAATCTTTAAAGGTAAAATATTACTGTGAGCAATGTGCAATTTGTCTTGTTACATTATCACTGTTTTGTCAATGCCTGCTGAGGACACTCCAATGTGTCCCTGTATATATGTATACATATTTCCACTATGTACATACACGCATACATACATGTACATACATACATACATATACATATATATACATATACATACATACATACACACACACATATATAAAAGGTTTATCTTATCTCATCTTAATTACTCAGCAACACAATTATACTTTGTCAATGTCAGAAAACAGAATCCTGCATTTCCACTGCTGTTCCTTCTTGTGATTTGAAATGCCCGTCCATCATTTGCCCGTCCATCATTTACATCGTGTGAAAACTTCAGGATGAACAGGCTGGCATAAAGGGGCCAAAATTTGCTGGAAAAAAAAAAATCTTGTACAATAACGTCCATTAAAAGTTACAAGTTTTTCCTTCTCCTGATAAATTAACCATTTTGGAGAATTCATTGACTACGTTAATTTGGTTTTTTTTGTTCAATCACTTTTGTTTGCTTATTTGTTATCCATTCTTCACGGTTCTTAATTGCATTTTTATGCTGTTTATTTGAACAAGGATGGCGTTTGGGATGTTTCTTCTCACATTAGGCAAATATATAATCTAAAGACAAAACAGGCAAATAAATATGGGTGTTAGCGATGGTTTTCGAGAACACCAGTAAATCTGCAAACGTTATAATCAGCCAATAGCTTTCTTTCTGTTGGCTGACTACCTTCGAACGTATAAAAAAGTGGGTGATAAACTACCTGTCTATCTGTTGGCCCCGATATATGAGGGACGTTCAAAAAGTGTTGGCACTGTATATTGTCCCTGGAAAGGGTGGAGGCTGGAAGAGTAGTGATTGGGCGTGCCTGAGAGTTTAGCAGCATCTGATTTCCACCTTTCTGGAGCTCAAAGAAGCTTGAAGGGGAAGATGATTTTCATGTGATGATGATGTGAAAGCAGCAGTGTGTCAGTGGCTACGTGCTCAACCAAAAACATGCCATTAAAACAGTTGGTACGACGCGAGGAAAGCTGCATCGCAAAAGAAGGTGCCTATGTAGGAATGTCATGTCATTTGTTTTTGAAATTCTTAATAAAAATAGTTTCAAAAGAGCAGGAACTTTCGGAATGTCCCTCGTGTCATAACCTTTACGTAATCAGAACTCTTGAAGCCTTAAGAAATATCCTGCGGTTAAAATTAGTAACCAAAAAGAAACCAACCTGTCTCTGGATTTTCTACGTGGGACTGGTTGTTGTCCTCCAAGGATACAAAAACACATTCACAAACAAATACTTTTGAATTCACGTTTCACAGATGCAAACACGGCCTGCCAGAGGCCTGTTTTTGACCACACAGATAGAGAGACACGGAGGGCTTCAGCGTAACTCAGGAGCTCATTCAAAAAAAAAAAAAAAAAAGAGAGAGGAGAGCCTTTCTACAAAACCACCCATGAAATCACACAGAGTAGTCGTTACCTGAAATGCTCCCACCTCGAGGGTTACTCACACTCTCCCTGAACTCTTTCATGGTCTCGCTCGCTCAACGCCTTCTTTGAACGGAAAACTTGTGCAACTCCTGGCCTGTGTTTGCATTACCAAGGGCTGAAACTGGAACGAGTCCTTGAGTGATCAGAACACAGGAACCTCCGTGTTTCCACTGTATGTGTGGCCACACACTCACACAGTTATGAGAATGGTTGATATGGCAAAAACATCACAGTGGCTCGCCGTTTGGAAGAGATACAATGCACCAGGACAGCAGTAGTGTCACATTAAACGAACAAAAGTCATAAAAAACTGATCCCAATCCTTTTTTAAATTATTGTTTTGCTAATATAAACTACAGAAAAAGGCCCAGAGAAAGGCCTACTTGACAGTTATCCAATCAACTACTTAATACTACTAGTGGGCGGTATGGCCAAAAAGGTACATTATGAATGTATCATCTGTTAGACTCTAATACATTTTAAAGCTGGAGTTTATGATAATATCGTAACAAAGTAGGTCACAGTATGTCTGTATTGCATTTCTGAGCACGTTCTCATATCGTCAATGCAGCGACCAACTGTTTCTTGCTTAACTAGTTTTAGAGCGGTGTAGTATGTAAAACAGTGAATAACAATCATTCGTACTAAGTTATTGATATTTTTCAAGCGATCTACTACCAGCTATTTTTTGTCCAGATCACAAAAAGTTATAATCTATTTTTGCAATTTTGCCCACCACTACTTTATATTCCAATCAAAACAATATATGCAAACCTGTTTTTGTAGGTTCCCAGAGGTTTATTATTCTGGGAGATATTTGAATAAGAGTCTGAACAATAAACAGATAAACCGATGTACTGCTGACTTCTCCGTTTCTGGAATCAGTGGGGGAAAAAAACGAAACGAAATGTTATGTTCATGCTAGGATTTTATTCAATCATTTGCCACACTTATACTTACATCTACGACTTTCAGATGCAACAGGAATTTTGTAAATATTGGCCAGTCAGTCTGAGGACAATGTATAATTTATCACAAGAATGATAATGTTCTGAAAGGAATACCATAGTCAAACTATGTCAGGGTTGGTGGGTCATAGCCATTTCTTTTGACAACTAATGAACCATATTACTACACAAAACTCTATGAAGTTCACTTGTAGGCCTCTTAAAATGCTACGCTGGGTGAACGTTAGCAGCTATGACCCAGAAGAGGATGTTAAAACTTCACGAGGCATGACTCTTAGAACCACAAGAGAGACCATATAAACTTAAGCAAATACAGACCAGATGCTAATCTATCAGATCATGTAAAAGTGGTCTAAGTCAGCAAATTTGAGTGGAAGTGGAACAGTTGTGCTAAGCATTTGATGCACTGTTGAAACCCATGATGAGAACGTAGTGGAAAACTAAAGCTGTTTAGAGTAGAGCTTGGCAACGTGACAATATTTATGATTACTGTGATAAATCACCTCACGATACACTTTAATACACTTTAGAACTCTAATCAACTGCATGTTTCATTAGAAAGAGAACAATTATTCCTGGTTAATTTGATTAAGTGCACTGCAGTATGTGAAATGTAGCACCACTGGTGGCTTTTGTGCAATCCACTTCATTTTAACATCATGTGGCAACTGTGTACTATGGCCAGTTCTTGCCACATTACGTTTTGCCATATTGCCCACCCTCAGTTTGAGTTAGAGGTGGCCTAGTGGGTAGGATACTTGCCTCTAGAGGTCATGGGTTCGAATCCTACCTTCAGCATACCACCACTGGGTTCCTGAGCAAGACCCTTAACCCCAAGTTGCTCCAGGGAGACTGCCCTCTGTAGTTAGGGAATGGAAGTCACTTTGGATAAAAGCTTCTGCTTAATGCTGTATATGTAAGTTTAAGTAAAAAATTAGTTTCAAATTAGTTTTTTTTTTTTTTTTTTTTTAATTCTGCCCACACACCAAGAATAAAGCAAAAAGTATGGCTAAAAAAGCTATGCCTTGGTCAGTAACAATCATGACATTTTAGCTAATGACTTCTGGAAATGTAAACAATTGTAAAAAAACGATTTAATTGTACTTTTTTTTTAAATCACTTATATGCAACTTCAGAACAAGCCTTAAACGGCTAAATTAGCTGAAGTTGTCTAGCAGTAGATACATGGTAGCTCCCAACTGACGGCATGCAGACCTCAAGCTCAAGTAAACAATTAGTCACTGTTGCCCTTTAGAGGTGTTAAGACAGAGGTTATATTTTCGCTCTTGTTAAAGTAACGTTAAGAGGCCCCTTATAGTCACGCTGGAACACACCACACCACAGCACAGCACACAGTGTGAGCAATGGGCAATTCTTTCTCTGCATTTAACCCGTTCCCCAAGTGAAGCAAAAAAAAATATATAGTTGCCAAAATTACAGGAGGTAATTATTGCAGCAGGTCTATTTGTATCTGTCAGGGATAACAGTAAAACAACCGCAAGCACCAAAAAGTATGTTGGGTTTTGTTTTTTTGTTTTTTGAGCCAGGATGTATAGTGTGAGAGAGAAGCAGAGAGTGGTATATGGGTTCATGCAGTATATACTTTAAAAAAGAAAAAAAAGAAAAAGAAAGGATTGTCGTCTCATTGCCATATCGGTGTGTGACAAATAAGCGCAGAACTTCACAGTGCCGCTTCACCAACAGCACAAACATTTAGCCCTGATGTGTGGCTAGCAACTATAGACTAGCCCACACCCATACACACAGCAGGAGTTCCAGAAAAAGTTACATGAAAATGAGTCATCTGTGAAACACAGAAGGGTCAGACACATTTCATTAGACTCTATACATGAACAATGCTGGGTTGAAATAACAACAGGGATAACAATTCATTTACACAGCGATCTACTCTTTAATGGTGAAGCAGCTCATACTCAGTCTAGGACGAGTTTAGCACTATTTAAGAATTGTTCAAATATTTTTTACTCGTTATTGTTCAATGCTCATGAGCGATATATTTTTTTTAATATGTTCCAAAAATAAAGCTGTAATGACAGGTTTACCTTTTTATTGTTCAGTTATGTTTTTGCTATATTTTGCATGATACAAATATCTGATATACACTTGTCCGATTTTATAGCAGAACAAGCCACTGTTAATCTACGCAAATAGGCTTATTGCTTTCTAACTGGGTTCTAAATGCCACTTCACTGTGGTACATACTACAACCATTTTAAAATTATGTAGATAAATAGAACTCTATTTTAATTATACCATGATCATTTGTTTCATAGTAGGCGTTAATCAGCAATCCGAAAAAATTTGAAAACTATGGGCACTATGGATGCCATTTCTAAAGTATGCATCTAGAGGAATAGATGTTATTTAAAAACAACATTAAAGTAACGTTCCACAGTCAAAGGCTACTATCTTAGGAACTCGAGTGGTTGGTGAGAAAGTATACTAAGCGTAAGTCAGTGGCGTGATCTCTTAACTTGAAACTGAAAAATGCTATGCGCTCATATCTTTTGGATGGATGCCAGAAAGTAAGTGAATGCTTTGTCTTAATCTTCAAAGACATTCACTCTGCTTCTGTGAACTGAAGAAGTCCCAGATGTCACAGGTCAGCCTCTGATTTCTCGAGTCTCCTCTTTCTGACGAGTTCCCATTTTGGTAGTGTAATATTGAAGCACTCTGTATGTTTCAGCGCACTTAGTTTTGCATGCCGACTACATCACTGCAAACCACCCATCAAAGGAACTAACAACCCAGACAAATGTGTTAATGTTTGCATATTTTATGATTCAAGAAAACTTAAAACTACATGCAACAGAGTTTCGATATTCTACAGCAACTGCAACCCAAAATATAGCTTACCTTTACTTCTGGCTGTCAGCACACGCTCAAAATCGAATCAACTGATGATCTGATAATCATTTAAATGATTTGATAATCATTTATCAAAACTTGCCAGTGTGTATTTTGTCGGTCCGCACATAGCAGCGAACACTCGACTAAGTGAACGGCTGGGGCTCCTGGGTGTCTTCACTATCGGGGGTTTGCGAGTTAGGTCCAATCGTCGTTAGGAGTCCAAGAACACTGGCTTTGCTGTCGTGAAAAATCTTCTGCCATGATGATGTGAATGCAGTTTAAGAATGCATAATTACACCTGCCTAATTTTACTTAACGCAGCACAGTTACGTCAAACCCTGTACCCGGTTTTTGATGGCAGGAATCAAACAGCTCATTTTCCGTGTCAAAATCTAGTTTGGTAACATGCATTGTGGAAATCTCTTGAATTTTTTTCCATTTTAGGCGCTCCTGTGTGCTCAATAAGAAGCGACTAACCAAGCTTGTTATAACGGACACTGCTGGTTTCTTTGATAGATTTCAGAGGAAACTGTTAAGTCTATTATGAGCTCATTTAGTCACATTTTACTGGTTAAATTTGTGGGATACATGAATTTGTTGACCTTTTAAGAATTTTTTGTGCATTTATTACATGAACCAGGGTGTATGTATGTACGCATACATATATATACTCTTAAAAGGTCAACAGGATGTCAGTAGTACTGACATCCTGTTGTGTCTGTTATAATAAGCTTATTGTGCACACGGGATATGGAGATATATATATATATATACACATATAGTCCTGACATCCTTTTGTTCAGTAATGTCATGGAAATTTTAGATGGGTCAGGTACTCAAGTTAGACATTTAGCTTGATCACAATCAATGTCATTTCAAAAGTAACTGACAGTGGTTCATCGGTCCAAAGAATGCAATCCCACTCTTTCGCAGGCCAGTGCTGGGGCTCTGTGCCTCTCTAAATAACCCTTAGCATTGGGCTGGCTGCTCTCAGGTTTGTGTGTGATTGCGAAGAGCACACATCATGGAAAACTGTACTTTGATATAGTACTTAAACTTAAACCTTCTTTCAGCCCAGACTGCTTTCTGAACAAGGCACTAGAGCTGGGCAGTATGACCAAAAAATTTTATCACGATATTTTCTAAATTCTACTGGTTTCACGGCATAGGACGGTATTAGAACTCTAGCGACATGGATCTTTCATAAATGGTGATTGCGCAGCAAAACAACTCTTTTCATGGAAGTTCCGCAGGTTTTTTGTGAATCACAAGACTTCAGACGTCATCCCGAGCCTTCCTGAGTTCCTGTGTCCCGTAGAAGTAAAGTTATAGAAATTTAAAAAACATGTAGAAATACCGCTAGGAGTATTTTTACATGGCGTCGCACACATGTGCAACTAAACAACAAAAACACCAAATTTTCTTTTATTTTAGGTGATATAAACAAAATAAAAGTCATGAGAAGCTGTGGGGGACTTTTAGGGGGGACTTTTAGTTCCTGTGCAGGAGGGGAAGAGATGCAGAGAAGCAGGAGTCTTGGAGCGCACAGGAGGGGAGCAGCACGCAGTTAGTGCAGTTTTACTCCTAAAATCGAATATAACTCGGTGAAAAGGAGTCTAAAACCCCAGAATGAGCTTCTGCCAGGTGTTGAAGCTCTTTTTCCCACTGGAAGATGAAGAAAAGAGGACAGAGGACAGAGAGAGGGGGGAGGACCTGAACCAAGAAGTGTTAGCATGTTTACACGCTGTGTTTTTAACTTTCTCTGTATGGTTTGCTGTGTTCTATATTGGAATGTGTAGCACTCTGATCCACACCCTGATCCATGGTATCTGCTGTATAAATAACATTGCTATTATTACTTGTCTAAAATATTTTTTGCTAACGTATCCACTCTGTCCAGCTAAATGCTATATATGTCCGCGCCGTGACGTGAGGAGCTAACCGCTAAAGGATAAACACAAGCATTTTTCTTCGTAATGCTGAGATAAAAACATACTTTTGGGATTATTTAGCCCCTAGCTTGGCCTATCTTTGTCCGGTTTGATCCCGTTGATGTACAGAATCAAACACATATCGTCAGAATCAGATGACCTTGAAATAAACGGCTGGTATATTAATATTATTGTATTTTAAAGTAGTTTTGAGAAATGACATGCACAAAAAAGCTAAAAATAAGAAACTGCACAAAAATGTACTGCGGTATAAGAAAAAATCATATCATAACAATAATGAACCGGTATACTGTCCAGCACTACAAGGCACAACAGAAGGCAACCGGGGCAGATCAGACTTAATTTACATAAGCTTTAAAGAAATACTAACAAAAAAATACTGTTTCACTGTAATAGATAAAATGAGGTTGGAAAATACTTAATGTAAAAATGATGTAATCCCACACAAACCCAAATGATGAAATAAACACACAACTTGAGCTCAGGGGAAGAAACGCAGTAAAAATGTAGGACATGGGCTGTGTAAAGTAGCTCAGTTCACCAAGTTCACTGAGAAAAGGTACTTTTATAAACAGTGCACGCTTACATTCCAAAATAACCCTTTATAACTCACAGTATTTTGGGTGGGATTCGCACCCAATACAGAACACCTCTGCTACCACACATCTGGCATTATTAGAATAAATACAGAATTACCTTTTCTAAACTGAAGACCTTTTAGATTCGAAACCCACTTCTAATGGAAGCCAAAGGACATTTGTTTCAAGTCAGCAGGTTCTCAAGAACAGAGAAACATGTCAAAGTTATTCCCTGTGGTAATCAATCCACTGCTACAGATGCAGCAAATAGAGATTAGTCTGAAAAATGCTGGAGTGTACAGAGTCTGTATAGACACGTCCTTGAGAAGCAGCTTTATTTGAGGAACTGGAGGATGCGTGTCTGGTTGTGCACAAACTCAGAAATGTGTACAAACGCAGGTGGACAAATAGACAGTCTGCATTACACTGCAGTCCAATCTGAGATTGATAGAGGCGAGGTTAACTGGACTCTCAAAAAGGATGACCTACCTTACGTGGCCTTTTAATTCGAGTCAACAGCACACCTTTTATGCTAAAGTAGGCCAAGGAACGCCTGCAACGGAACTGTGAGCTTGCAGTTTACCACACACACACACACACACACACACACACACACACACACACACACATAAACAACAGAAACAAAGCCTCAGGAATCATCTTCCCCTCACAATCCCTTGAACTTCTGTGGGATTATCGAAATGTTAACGCACAAGGAGGATTCCCCACAGATTATGCTTGTGGAGGGAGATTAATCCAAGCTAAAGGTAACAACTGCGGGCGCATGTGCTGCAGACTGAATTTGATGAATGAACACATGCCTCCTCACTGACAGCAACGTAATGGTGCCTTCATGGTCACCTGGAGACACCAGGCTTCTCCCGCTTTAAGTGTCATCGCGGAGACAGAGGGGCAATTGCATTTTATTAAAGTTCCACTTCCTGAGCTTACACGGAGGCGCCATCAATTATGCGCGTCTAGCAGCTGGGAAAAGAAATGGGGAACCCGCGAGATACAGCGGCAACATCGACATTGACTCTCTGAGCTTGAGGGAAGGCAGACTGAACCAAGATCCGTACTTGTAAAACAATCAAAAGGCTTCCTTTATCCAGCCTGAGGACAGAACAGCCTTATCTCAGGTAACAAAGATGAATCCAAGACAGTTTGAGGATGTGAAAAGTGCGAACACACACACACAGAAGCGGTTATGGAGTCTCGGGACATTACAACTAGCTTTTACTTCGTTACACAAGTAGTGTGCACTGAGACAGAGCTATTATCGAAACCAAGACTGAGTTTTCCCCTCTTACAGCCACTGTCTTCTACTCGTCTGACTCACTGATGACAAACAAATTCCTATGCTGACTGATATTAGACATAATATGGATTTCGTCTGCATTCTTCAAAACCAGGTACTATTAATGTACTCCTACTTCATGTAGTGTCATTATTTCATTCTTTTACTTGAGGCTCCATTCCCGACTTGCACTCATCAAACACAATCCAGGTCAGACAGTAGATCATCATGGTGTAGGAGTGAGTTGAAGGTGTGTATAAATGACTAATAATGGAACTAATTCATCCCTCTTATCTTTAAAAAAAATGTTTTTTAGTAGTATGAAGAAAATGAAATAGTCAAGTCCTGTTTCCGGCCACTTCAAACCAAAAGTTTAAAAAAGGAATTCAAAAGATCTACAAAATTAAAATCTCAAGACATAAAGAAAAAAAAGTATAAATAATCCATCATGGAGAAAGTTGGTGAGAAAATGACATTATAGCAGTGGCGAAAAGGACGAGGGGTCATGATGCCGACGATGCAAATGCATCCAAATTCATTTCCACTCTTAAAAATATATATATATATAATCGTATTTGCATAAATGTGTATAAATTACTAATAATGGCACTAATTCATAACTCAGTCTAAAAAAATGTTTTTGTGTAGTAGTATGAAGAATATGAAACATATAAGTCCAGTTTCTGGTCACTTTTAAAGTATAAAAAGAATTACAAAGATTTGTCCATGCATAAAGAAAACAGTACAAATAATCCATCATAGAGAAAGTTATTGCTGATAATGATTTTAAAAATTAAAAAAGGAATTATTTCAGAATAATATTACCTCCTTACCTCCCTACCTTCCTTTTGGCCTGAATATGTTTCAGGCCAAAAGCTTTTAACAAATCTATCATAAAACAATCCCTCAGGCATTAGACAGCATATTCGTATAACAGTCTCATGTAATAATTTTCTGTGAGGCAGCTTTCACAGGCATTAAATACTTAAGACGTCTGGTTCCCGTCCGAACCGCTCTAAACACTTCTGAGTATTTAGATTTGTCTAGAGAGAAGCGTTTCATAACATATAAACCGCTTTTATTTTGTTTACATCTTAAACAAGAAACTGAGGGGGGGGGGGGGGGGAATCACTGATGAAAAACCAAACTT
>JBBPCX010000362.1:0-18755 GCA_037974365.1 Hydrocynus forskahlii
TCTCTCTGTTTCTCTCTCTCTCTCTCTCTCTCTCTCTCTCTCTCTCTCTCTCTCTCTCTCTCTCTCTCTCTCTCTCTTTCTCCCCCATAACAAATTGGATCTAATTCCAGTTTAAACTATCCCAGGAATGCTCTGGCCTACTTTTCTCTGAATAATTCTCTAATATTTCTACTTTGTGACCAGCCAGATGCATATTCCAACATATCTCCATGCAATCTACAAAAACTGCAAAAATGTCCCAGTTCATATATGCTGTGTTCTCTGTGCTGCAGTCTGTCAACGAACACTTACATTAAACTCCTGTCCAGTCTGTTTCTTGCCTGTGTTTTTGTTGACCTGCACAGTTACGTTTGGGAACATGGGAAGTATCTCTGATTATGCAGTACAGTTGAATGTGACATTTAACGGCTCGCTGGAAACAACGCGCCAACCCCCAGGAAAAAGGAAGTCCAACCGGAGAGGGGAAGTACCAAAAACAGACACAGAGGTACAGTCAAATGCCAAAAGTTTTGGCACCCCTAGTCAAATGACATGCACTGCATGTGTTAGTGCACAAATACTGTTTATTTGCAGCCCAAAAATAAAGGCAGCGGAATCGTTACCCATAGAGGATGTGTACTTATTTTCACTTCAGAGTACTGATGTGACGTTATTCTAACCCTGTCTGCGTGATTCCCACTAGGTCTTTTGGACAAACGTCAAGTCTTTGTCACATGTGATGCCTGTGTCTCCAAAAGATGAAACCTAGTTAATCTGATAAAAGATGAACAGTTCATTTTATTATATTGATGGAAAATATCCATCAATGGATTTCCATTCTGTCACTGGAATGGCCAGTAGGGGGCCTGTAGAAAGAAGCTACAAAAACTTATGTGAAGTAATATATGCACTTGAGTTTTATACATTGAGCACTTTAGATTTATACATTAGACCATTATGCTTTTGATCTTTACAAAAAGTACTAGTTACAGAGGCAACACTCAGATGAACATGAAGATTTGATCAACATAGAGAGTGTTGCATAGTACAGTACGATCAAATAACTGCTTTATGCTACCCAAAACCTTGCAGGTAATATCTCACACTTAATTGAAAATTAACATTAAAAGTAATAATCACTCTGAAGTTTCTTAAAAGAAGACAAGTTGTCAAACTTTTTAAGGACTAACTAGCTTCTAACTTCTAAGCATCATTGCAAAGATGCCTGCTGAAAAGAGCAGAGAAAAATTGTTTTATAAACTCCAGATGTGGCATCAGCGCCGTATTGCAAGGTCGTTTTCCCAGCCCTACAGGAATGTTTGGCTGTTGAATTTTTCTCACAGCATGAAATGCATTACGCCGGCCGGGCTAACGTCACTTTTGCACCCAGAGGAATGAAAACGCTGACTGAGAGGGGCCACTGGAGCTGCCCTCCCTGAGCTGTGAACAGCTCGCATGCATCCAGACGCGAGCTCCCGTCTGCGGCCGGCCCCTCCTGGCTACCTTCATTTCCTGCCTGCTCCATTCCACTCACAGCCCTCACTTTCGACAGTCGGCATCAAGCTAAGCCAAACGTTCGCACCATTTTATATAATTACCATGTCTGTGGTATGTGGAGAAAAAAATCAAGCATGTGCTTCTGCAGCATTTTTTCATTGCCTAGGCGACTATTGCCTTGGAGCCTTGGGGCTTGGCTTGGTGGGACATGTATAGCACCGCTGCTGTAGCTGATAAGGTCAATTAACTACCCTTCAACCCTACTAAAAAGGCTCAGGGCTATTTACTTTAGCACATTAAGAGCGAGCAACCTTGCTCGTTCCTTCCTGTGCCATGCCAGACCAGCAAAAGCTGATGCTAGACCTGAGCAGTAAGTTTACATGGCTGGTCTCCGGTCTGTGGCTGAAATAAGGCTAATATATTTATATATATATATATGTTTCTGTAAGCCATCTGCACTCATGTTGCAGAGGTTTTACAATGCCCAGGATGTACTGTATATAGTAGTCAATGGACATGAAAGCCCCAGTTTTGTTCTTTTCCTGTTGTCAGTAAGTTTAAAGTATATCTAACCCAGAATTTCCACAGTGTGCACTATTGAAGGATCAGGCCCAACTGCAGCATTAATTTGGCCAAGTTACAGAGACAAAACAAATCATGAAATGATGAACTGGCAGTTTAAACGTACCTGCTCTGTTTTCATAACAGAGAGTTATCTAATAGATGTTTTTATATTAGATTATCTCCCAGTCCCATGAGAATGCTATGGCAGACCGCAAAGCCATAAACTATTGCAAGCAGTGTTATTGCACAAGTCTTAGTCTTGCTTAAATCCATTAAAATCCAGTTGGTATGTCAAGTTTTCAATACATCAACAGAAAACGAACCGTACCGAAGAGAATATGTATCTGCTCATATCAGGCAGTGTCAGCTGAAAGGCCCAGATGTTAAACTCAATTGCTGTCTGAAGGGTAGGCTGCTGTGACATACAGTGTTATAAAATATAATGTAATACAAATCATATTGCATTGTGTTGATCTCCTGTTGATTTTCATAGTAAAAATGTTAACACATGCTCTACAGAGAACGCACTTAAATATGTTTTTTTCTACAAATAGCAATTTCTATTCATTTTTCAGTTTAGTACACTGAAAAAAGCAGGACTTGTTATATTTTTTCAAATATGTTCAACTGTGCAAATAAACAGTAACTGTGCTTTGAAATGTACATACAAGAGAATGTCCTCTGATTTTCATTTTAATAATCAATAGATTTTGACCGTCCATATCAAGTAAACCCTCAGTGAAGATCCTTACAGGTTGAACTGGGAGGCATTATTCTCTGGATTATAGTGAGTGCCACAGCAATAACCGTACACAGCATGCAGTTGTATGAACAGCTGGGCTGAGGCGGGTCCAGGTCATGCCAGGCTGCATTCTAACAGAAACTTGTTACATCACCCAATGCACAGCAGGGGTGTTGTTTACACTTAACGAGATGACACCCCTGACCCTCTGTGACTGAAAGAATCTCATCAATATCATTGATGAGGGTGACGGTGATTATTGATCATGTAAGCTGCCACTTCAGAGTCTATATTTGAAGATAAATTTGTTGGAAATCTGTGCTTTGTACAAAACCTTGTATCTCCATTTTTATATCTGTATATATTTATATACTTGGTTCAGATCTTGTTACTTTAACCTACATTGAACATTTCTCCTTCTCCTTCCTTTCATTTTCTTCACATTTTGTGATTTTTTTGGGTCTAATTACTTTTGTGCAGGCAGATAATGTGGATCTTTGCCTTCTTCTGCACAAACCTGCAGTACATTATGTGTTTAAGTGTGTCACCATATGACATTACTGATATCTGCCTCTTCAGAGTCTATATTTGAAGTGTAATTTGTCTGTCAAAAACCAGTACTTTTTCACTGTTGGAACAAAATCTTGAATTTCCATTTTTATATCTGTGTATATTCACATACATGGTTAAATATTTGATTGACCAGTGAATTGTGTGCAGTAGAAACATGCCCTATATACATATTACGTTTTAAAGAGCCAATGTCCTAGTTTTTCCCTTGAGGTCCACTTCAGATATTTTCAGCTTTAAAAGTTAAGGACATTTTTCCTTCTCCTTCCTTTCATTTTCTTCACATTTTGTGATTTTTTTGTCTAGTGCCTTTTGTACAGGCAGATAATGTGGATCTTTGACTTATTCTGCACAAAACAACAGTGTGTACTGTGTTTAAATGCGTCACCACATGACATAACTGATGATTGAACTACATTTATACGATCCTTGATGCCCTGGAGAGAAGCGAGACCCTATCGGCCGAGGGACAGGAGGGTAATATATGGGCCTTGTTTACGTGTGTGTGTAAGGGCCCCTCAGGCAAACTACACCATTTGTTGGCTGCAATCTGTATTGATGTGGTCCTTCTGGCACGAGTCATCAGTCTGCTGAAAAGAGCCTCATTGGCAAGACAATAAGCCGGACTTCTGTTTACTCTTTAACACGTCAATGGCTGCGCTGAAAGAAGGGCCGTGGCTGGAGTGTAAGTGTCAAACCCTCTGGAGACTGACCGCCGTGCTGTCAGCCCTGTCTCTGCCTTTGTTACTGGACGGGCGAATATACATGGAATAGATAAGAGAGGTTAAAGGGTAAATTAGTGAGACCATCTGAAGAGACATTTAGTGGCGGAGGAGTGTGCATGTGTCGGAAATTCTTTGAGCAGGAATAATATATTAACTACTGAAGATTAGTTTTCTCTTTTCCTTTTTCCCTGATACACACAATGTCTTAAATGGCCCTAATAACTGAAAAACAAATCACTTTTTTTAAATGAAAGACTTTAACATAGTAGGTAAACACTGTTAAAGTTTCAAAATGTACCATTCATTCCTCCGACTTTTCTTTGATGGGAGTTGTTTAGGTGTGTAACCTAGCTGGCATTAACCTGGATGAAGTTTAGCATTTCAGGATGAAGAACAGATGTGGACGACTTGAGCACTGATGTACATTACTCTGTATAAGAGCGTCTGCTTAATGCCGTAAATGTAAATGTGTATAAATATAAATGTAACTGCACTAGACTAATGATTAAAACTTTGCCCCTATAGAAATACCCATGAGGTCACCAATGTTTTGTTCTAAAAGTCAGAAAGCAGCCCTTTATTGATTCATTTTCCAGTCAAAAGACCATTAGGTACAAGCTGTTCCCTTTGAACTGCTACGAAAACTGTTCCCAGTGGTGTCACTGATGTTATTCCCCCTCAAAGAGACACACTTTCACACATGCAGCTACGCACACACACCTCAGCTGCCTTGTACGTTTCTTTTTCACATGTGTCTAAAATGAATAAAGCCAATATATTTCTGAGGAGATTCTGTAAAAGATAATCTACTTACATTAGAATGGCGAAAGTCAAAAGACAATAAGTGGCAAAAAATGAGACTAAGTTTTAAAAAGTTGTTAAGGCTTCTATGTTATTTTACATTGAAGGGCCCATATTGTAGGGCCCATCTTATATTTTAATTATATTGAAGGGCCCATCTTATATTTCAGGTCCACTTATGACATTTGTGTGTTTTTTAATTAATTAATTTCTACATGACCGTTTCCAACTTGTCTTTATTCTTTAGAATGAATAGGCTGTTTTTATTACTGTGCTTATTAACCTCTGAACTGTACTGCACCTCATTCGGACTAAAACACTCCACATAACGTCAGTGTGGATAGGCCAGGCTAAACTGCTGAAGGCTGAATGATTGGATACATTTTACACATCCCAAAAACTGTGAATTGATAAAAGGAATGTTTTTGCAACTAAATTTGCATAAATGGACCAAACTGACTTGGGAGTCAGTTGAAATGCTGACAATGTTTATGTGCTACATTAGCCGTGTTTATTTGTAATAGAACAAGAATAGTTTTGTTTTCCGTTAAATTGACACTTTAAAATGGTTTTATTCCTGAGACTAAAAAATGACCATTTGTACTTAATGGCTATTTTAACTAGAAATGAAATGCATGAAAGGATGGCCTCAGAAATTTCCACAGTACAATATATGCCTGTCTATTTATGGAATCTGTTAAAAAAAGACTTTATTCTAAGTTGAACATACTGGACAGCATGTATTGATGTAATGCATTTGGTCATCATTAACACTAACACATATAACAGATTTTTCAGATGATTTTTGTCACCAGTTCAGCAACTTGGCTAAGTGTACTGACTGATTCAGGCTTTTGCATCATAGAACTACCCCCCCCCCCCAACCCCCACCCCCTCCAACCAGATCAGCTGCTTGTCATGTTTTCATACCAAGCCAGGCCATGTATTGACTTTCAGAGACCAATTGCGTCAGAACGTCCCATTACATCACTTGACTCTCAGTCCTGTGATACCAGGGCGTTCGGGTTTGTTAGCTGCTCGTTTTTCAATATGTCACGGCAGTGTGGTCAGATGGGAGAAAAAGGGAAATGGATTGTTCTTTTTTCTCCCTCCTGACGCCCAAAGTCCTGTATTTCCTGAGTGAGATATTGTTTATGTAAACAGGGCTGATGTTATGTTGGTTTAGCATTACGGTCTGATTTAGGGTCGCTACGGTCCTTTTTTTAGTCAGAAGTTTGGAAAGTTGTGAACTGTCAGTCACCGGACTTTTAAAAAGTGTTTTTCAAACGTTACATAATCGTGAGACATCTGCAAGGCGAATGAAACTAGTGAAAATGAAACAGTGATACAATGAACTTACTTCATTTCTGTCTGTGCATCATTTCTACTTTAATAAAATGTATGCAAAATATTTTATTATGCTTAAAATGAAACAAAAACATTTTTAAACTAAATCATTGTAGAGCAGCGTTTTTTCAAATTTCACGTGAGCTACACCTTTTCACATGAGCTACACAAGTACAGCTTTTTAAGACTCTTAAAGGAAATTCCATCTACTTTACACCATATTTCAATCACTAATGCCATTCAGACTGGTTTGATGTGAAATAGTGTTTTGTAGACTCAGATTTCTTTACAGTGGTGATGAATGGAACCAGAGGTCACAATGTCCAACCCAAACGTAGGAGTTTTATTTACTGTCCAAAAACACCAATGAATCAACACATGTCCTCTGAACTTTTATATGCAATGCTTATGATTGTAAACTAGTGATAAATCTGAAAAAAGGGTGTAAAATACCTGTTTTAGGCCAAACTACTAACTATTGTGGAACATTGTGTCAGGCATCAGACAGTCCATTTGTGTAGAAGCGTCATCATGTGAGTCATTGAAACATCTGGTTGCCATCACCACCACTCTGAGCAACTGGCTCATTTTTTCTAAAGTGGAGCATTTCACATCAAACTTCGTTTGTATTTTAACCATTTCGTTAAAATTTGAAAAATACAATTCCCTTCAACAACTCTTAATCACACCAGACCTTTGAGGTATCCTGTTTGAGGCCCTTGACGGAACAGTTCCAGCCCAAAAGGTTATGAAAATGAATCTATTGTTGTAAGGTTACTGAGGCTTCCTTTAGCTCCAGAAGACATAGGCTGCAAAAGACCAGCTTTCTACAGGAAGAGAGACTTATCATGCTGCTGCCTCCGAACGGGGGTTTCCTGTCTGAGCCCTGTTCATTGTGTTGAGGACCACATTGTAGCTCAGTAGCCTTTAGCTCTTCAGCCTCCGCCATTGTGCTCAGAGGCCCAGGTTTTCATCGAATGATCTATTTTTGGTTTCTTATCAGCCTGAAAGTTAGGCTTTATGGAGGCGGCTGGATCGCTTTTATCATGTTGTGTCTGACTGAAAGATTAACGTTATTTCCTCTCCAGAGCTCTGAATATGTCAGTCAGGGTTTATAATAAATGCATTTTCCACATCGTTCTGTTTCCAGACTGGAGAAGTTTCAGTAAGCACCAAGCACCTTGTTTATTCTCATCATTTAGATCTTGTTTCCTGACAGGCTAGAGAATGGCCGCCCCGTATTTCCTGAGGTCTACTGGAAATATGCAATTTAACAGGGAAGATGTTGGTTTGTGGTGAGAATGGAAATGATTAGATGGCCTGGAGTGCAGAAGAACTCACGTGATGACCAGGAAGTTCTTTCTTTATAGAGCTTTAAAAATGGCTAGGAAGTTGGAGCTTTGAAGAATGTTATTAGGTTTGTTTCTATAATCTAATTCCATCTTGCTGGTGATGTTGTTTGTCCATTGGGGCAGCATCGGTTGCCGTTATTGTCCCAAGAAGATCCTGTGTTTGATTCCCAGATGGAGCAGCCAGGATCCTTTCTTTGTGGAGTTTGCAAGTTCTCCAATGTCTGGGTGGGTTTTCTCCCACCACATGTGTGGCAGTTTTAGTACTGCTGTCAGTGGCCTTGACCAATGCTCATTGTGTGCTCATTGGCGTTAGGATGGGTTAAATGCAGAGGCTGTGTTTCACTGCTCAGAGTGTGTGTGACAAAGTAAATTTCCTCTACTTCATTGTTAATTATACTGGTAAAAAACTGGCAGTTTTCTTTACCCCTTCTGAAACCACATCTGAAAACATCAGGAGGTTATGAGAAGCTCCCTGGTACAGATGAACTTTCTAGTCCAAATGAATCTGAAAAAACACGCATTTCGCCTCACTCCAACAGGTGACCCTGTGCGATTCATGCCAGAAACACAGGAACGTGAAAGAGCATAACTGCCCAGGTCCAGTTCTTTGTGTATTTGGAGAAATATCTGAGAATTTTCTCTGCCAAACTTTCTAGTCCACATAAATCTGAACAAAAATGCCTTTTCTTTGACTTTTCTCAGATAATTTTCCAAATACGTAGAGAACTGGAATCGAGCTGAGCTCTTTCACATTCCTGTTTCTGGCTTGGCTTGTGCATGGTCACTTGTTGAAGAGAAGGGAAGCCCTGGTCACAATGTAGCCTCTGAGAGACAGTGTGTGTGCAACAGATGAGAATTTTGGCCGCCCTCCATTTCGAGAGTGACGACCTCAGAAGAGTCGAGCCTTTATAACTTTCCCATTCTCCATGGTCTAATCCGACAAATGCTGGTATGCAAGTGTCCCTGCTGGTATGCTCTGAAATTCCTGTATAGAAATGTTCCTAATGGGACCTGGAGGTGGAAAATATGACTGTGTTATTCGGTAACATCACATAATGCTTCTTCATGGGTATCAGTAATGATTCAGTGAGGATTCACACAATAACAAACACTGGATGTAAATAGTCACTGAATTTGTTTCTGTAATTTAGTTACATTGCATAATCTTCATTAAAGTAATGCAGACTTGTCAGTGTTGTTTAGGGCACAGCATGAACAGAATTTCACCACTACAGGCAGCTCTTGATCTTGGCTGAGATTTTTTCACAGTTATGTAATCATTGTCAGCAAAAAACTTGTTCTAGATCAGCACAGAAGCAGTTTGTGAAAACAGACCCTGTTGTGTAAAAATGCTGCCCACAGTTTTCAGCTGCATGGTGAAGTGTTCATTTTTATAGCTCACAGTTAGTCATACTGTGCCATAAACCACATCTACAAGTCTGTTCCACCATAATGAACAACTGGGTGTGGTTTGAGCAGCTTGAGAAGTTTTGGGGAAGTATTTACTGAAACGTTTTGGGTGACTATTTACTTCTATTGTTAGTTATGGGAGGCATATAGATCAATTTCTAAACTATAGAAGAAACACTTTTCATTAAAAAGAGTATAACTGTTTCATTGGATTTAGTTCAGTGCATTATATTAGACATTTAATGATTAATATACACTTCATATATTTATTTTTTAATAAGATTTCATGAAATGTGGCACTACTGGTATTTTAATGAAATCAAATGAAATTATGCATGAAATATCGTGCATTGTAAATATGTCCTTACATATGATGGCTATATTTCTCTTGTATCGCCCACCTGTATGATGACATGTTGTGTATTGCATATATATTTGATGCTTCACAAAGACTAAAATATGATTCAGAGGCTACATATTGGTTTCTGTGAACGTAAAGTTGGACACACAAAGGAAACAAAAAGCTGCATTAAAACCTTTCTGGGGAAGTGTTTTAATGGTTCCCAGAGACAGAGTGGATTCCACTGTTCTTATTTTTAAACCCCTGTTGAGTGGTCAGGACTGACATCACACTGCCTCACATGTGGCTGGCGATACTCAGCTCTGATTGGTTGCGAATATCCTGCGGCGTTCCATTAGAGGTGTGTGGCAGCAACCCAAACTTGCTGCTTACAAACAGTCCCTTCCGGAGAGCACTAGCAAGCACTTTCCCCGTATAATTTTGTTTACTGTGTCTGGAGAGCTTCTTATGTGTGTTTGAACTGTTTATAAGTGGTTTGATTTATAAGGAATAAGTGGACTGTTCTCATGGAGGATGCTAATATTATAAATGGCACATGGAATATTTTTACTTTCTGGAGAACCATGTTGACAGCATGTTTATGATACACCTGAATTCACCTTTTGACCTTTTTTAAAAAAGGTCAAATCATTTCTTGAAATCATTTGTTTGTGTCCATAGTCATATTAGGAGCAGTGTATCATGTCATATAATTTAGAAGCAAAATTCCTGTTCTCCAGTAATCTTCCATGAAAATGTTATGGCTTTTACACACGTCCCGAAAACATTGTTTGATTTCTTGATTACATCACCGTACACCAGCGGACGAGGCAAAGTAATAGTAAGCTAAAACCAGAGTCAGAATCAGAAACTTCATTGATCCCAGAGGAAATTGGCTATGTTATGACTGTACAGACACACGGAGACACAAAGACGAAATTGATATAAAAATCAATATAAAATATAAATCTAGTAAAAACACCAGAAAATATGCATTATGAAACACACTATGCTATATTTACAAATGCTGGGTATTAATACTATAGATAAGTAACACAAATATTGGTTATATTGTATGTAATAGAGATCAGCAGTAGATCAGTAATACTGAAGTAGTAATATTTCACATGGTAAGACTATTGTGCTTATAATATATTATATAATAATAAGAAATTGCACATAATGATTTAGCGCCAAATAAGAAAGGGGTATAGAGGGCATTTGTCTGATGCTCTTATTCAGAGTGACTTACAGTCATTGGGTACAGGGACAGTCTTACAGCCATTAGTTACAGGGACAGTCCCCCTGGAGTAACTGAGGGTTAAGTGTCTTGCTTAAGGATACAATGGTAGAAGGTGAGGGGTTTGAACCTGCAACATTTTGGTCATTGGGTTTACAGGCAAGTGTTTTACCCACCAGGCCACTACCACCCCACGATATCACGAAATTTGTATGATATCATGTTTCAGCCCTCCATCCTCACTTATCTAGTTCATAGACCATCCCTGATAATGGGTTTTATATTTTCAACAAAACTTTCACTGGCAAAGTTGTTCAGCAGCAACTAGCCAGATCTGTTCATTTTTATCATGTATTCATGTACAATGAATTTTCCATCATCATGGTCTCTAATAAATTATATATATGAGAAAAATAAGAATCAGTGCAGCAGACAGCAAAGTTTCATCATAAGGTCACCAGCTACTGTCCTTATGAGAAGATTATACAGGCACTGAAATGGCTCTGAGGGAAAATCCCAGCCCTGGGATTGTGGGAAGGGTGGAGTACTGCTATTCCAGTTGATGCACACACCACAGCGCAGGCTCCGTTAACCACAGCGCAACAACTGCAGTGATTGATTTCAGAATCACTGTATCATTTAAAACACATGCGAGTCTCAGGACTGCGGGAGGGGGCAGGTGAAGGATTCCGCTCATGAGGGTTTGGCAGTGGAAGCACATTCATGTTAGACGCTGTGGTCATGTCTCTCCAAGAGGAGCATTTGTCTTTTGAATTGCCACAAATGATATCCTATACAAAACAAAAATACATTTAAACATATGGACACTTTAGTGTCCTGCATAACATTTTTGGTGGCATAACATCAGCAAACATTTTATTCAAAAATTGAACATTTTAAACTAGTATGAAATCATATATTTATATATTATATAAATGATATAGTGAATAGGACAGTTTCATGAGTATACTGCATGTACTGTACAAATTGAAAAAGCTTTAAAATCCATCACTGGAAAGATGTTTCTGCAGAATAAAACAGATATTACATTAGCTAGATATTAGATTATGTTATCATAAATTTAGTGAAATATACAGCACCATGCAAAAGTCGTAGACGCCTCAGAAAATTCTATTTAAAACCTTTTTAGATGAACAGTACATGTGTTTAAAAGCTAATATTAGAATGAATAGAAATAATATTAAGCAAATACAGTAAAGAAGAGACTAGAGATTTTATGTATGTTTATGTATATGCGTAGTCATACCCAGAAGTCTCCTCATGGAAGCCCAGTATTACACTGTAGTTCTCATTAAATACCTCAAATACCTGAATCAGCTCAATCAGTACTTTATTTGATTAAATCAGGAGCTGCTGATGGAGTTTCACAAATCCATGCAAAAACTGGAGGTGAAATCTGGAACCGAACCTGTGTTCTTCTAGCCAGCTCACAAGTACTTTTTACAAGCAAAGCAATCTTATTTAATGCTGACTTGTTTGTTTGCATTTATTCTAATGTTAACTTGTTTATATATATAAAATGACTGAAAACTGACCTATGAGAGCCACAACATTCTATGTTTTTTGTCATTTGTAATGTCATTTGGACATTTTCCTACTCGAAAAACAAACTGGGGCCCTTAATTTTTCTTTCCTCGTGTCTGGGGTCTTCAAAACACTCTTCCTGCAGGGTGCTAAGGTTTTTGGTCATTTGGTCATCTTTGGTGCTTCTATTTCACTCATCTTCCGCTGCAGGCAGTGCCAGCATAACAGATGAGTGTGTCTGAGCCGAACAGGTGTCAGGTGACAAGACTGCGGTCAATGGCCAAGCGCACACAGTAAGATGAGATGCAGTGTGTGTGCTTTGAGATTTAACAAAAACAAATCTGGTGTTGAGATACAGGGATCAGCCACAGGTTTTGCTACAGAATAGATGGCCCAGGTTTGTGTGTGTTCGTTCCACTGCTAAAGACGTTAAAGGTTCTTGTGCCAAAGCTCAGGAAGGAACCACATTCATCATTTAATGAAAGCATACTTTTGGAGTAGCGTCTCCTCTGGCCCTGTCGATATGTTCAAAAGTTCAAAGTTCTTGATTATGGAGAATAACACATGTCTACAATTTGATTTGTCAACATAGATTTCTCTAGGGAGAAAACAAACAATAGGGGGCCTTCCTGTACAGACCTAATCACTGAGGAATAGCTGGCAGTCTATGGCAGGTAAGAGTCAGTAGAGGTAGTTTCTGTTAGAGTCTGAGTGAGGACAGTAAGAGTCAGTGTGGAGTGCTTTGAGAGTCTTTTTTGTCCACAGCAACAGGAGCAGCAATCTCAAGCTTTTGAACAGCAGTTGCCCTTGAATAGGGGAGGAGCACATGGGCAGTCCAAAGCATCCAAATCAGTCACTGACACTTGGGCAAGGGTGGACACTTGGGCAAGGGTGAAGTGGTGACCTGGAGCACCGATTGTAATCAGTCAGGCTAGACAGGTCTAGGGGTATTATAGCCCGTTTGTGTGCAGTGTGTCCAGTGTGATTGCTAATCCTGGCCAAAAACTGCTTTGTATATAAGGTTGGCATTAAAACCTTACAGAGATAATTATTTTTATTGTAGATGAAAACTACCAAGTTTTTTTCTGGAGCATTTTGAAAAGAACGAAATCTTTATTTTCTAGCCAGTTCTGAGCAATAGATAGAAACAGGTTGCGCTGATGTGCACTTCCAGCTGTTTGGAAACTTCTGCCTTGAACATAAGACTTCAAAAAGATTGAAATGTTCCAGAACGTCTCACTTGTTTCCATCATTCGCCTAAATAATGGTGTGTTCATGCTAAGCATTTTTTCCTTAGTTTGGTGCATATTTTACCTTTAATCCTGTGGGAAGTCACTGCAAGGTGGTTAGAAAAATGTGTGAACACAGCACACAGTGTGAAATTCTTTCTCTGGATTTAATCCATTCACCAAGTGAAGCAGCGGGCAGCCAGGAACACAGCGCCCAGGGAGCAGTGTGTGGGGATGGTACCTTGTTCGAGGGAATCTCAGTGGTGCCCCTGGAAGTTGAACTCCCTAACCACCAGGCCACCAGCTGCCAAAGTTATGTGCCTTTGAATGATACCTCTTGCTGTCACCCAGATTTGAATCAGGGTTGCTGTGGCCACAACACAGAGTACTAACTACTATACCACCACAGAACTACCAGGCAGCCATGATCGTTCTGCAAGAACTATTCTGAGTGACGTGCCCTGCTGTCGTAATGGTTACGCCGTGCTTCTGCAAAAACAGCTTTTGCAAAAAACAGTTTAGCAATTGTCTTCTCCAGACTGAATCTAACCTAAAATTGTGAAACGACCCAGATATAAACACACAGACAATTGTGAGCAAATTCCTACTTAATTCTAACTATAGACTTAATAATCCACATGACTGTGAATTTGGCGACTGGAAATCCCTCACACCCTCTTCAGCAGAGACTCACGCTTACTTGAGCAAGTGTTTACCCATAGAAATGAAAATTCACTTGCATACATTGTTGAATAGTGGAACTCTGTTTCATGAAAGCTTTTCTTCATATTCCTGATGGTGTGTGTCTAGAGCTGGACTGACAAGTGTGTGTATCTGCCAGAATCAAGCACATCCTGTAGAACTGGGCACAAGCATCTCATGTTTAATAATTCTTTCCACACTAGCAGCCAAATTCAGACCCCCATTCAAACGCAGTGCCAGCACAGCTCAAGAATGTTCTGTACGCGTTCATGGCATTAAATCCACACTCAAATAGAGCAACGGAGTTTTATTAAGTGTCAAATTTGGATCTCAGTTGAATTTATTTTTAACTTTACCCTTTGGTTCTCCACAGGCCTCACGTCTCAAAAAGTTAAAGGTGAATTCTACCCATTTTTAAGAAGCATTTCTGCATAAGTAAATCGTTAAAATGCATCTTAGGCCAATATCCATCCCTGGACTGTTGTAAAAACAAAACCTCAGGCGTCACGTTTACGCAACCATTTCATGTAATAACTTTCTGCGAGGGAGCTTTTAGAGACATTTCAGTTTTTATTGTATAAACTGGCAATGTAACTGATGAAATTCCTCTTTAACTTGTCCAGTAAGGCGCAGGGAGGTGAGGTAATGATTAGAACCACGGGCTCTGGAATGCTTCGTGTTGTGATTATAAAGGGCTGTAAACTTTGTGGTGTTTTCCATGGCAGAGCTATTGTTTGTTTAAATGCGAGGGAAGGTTTGCGTGGCCTATGAGGGACTTTCTTCAGTCAGATTTCACAGAGGTGGTTCATCTCCAGAGTCTCTCTGCATTTCAGCCACGTGCTCTTACTCTTATAGCTCCCTTAGGAAGTGACCTGTGACCCCCAACGGACGTGTGTTTGCGCTTCTCTCCAGACTTTTTACAATTACATTGTTAAAATGACAAATATCTGTCTGTCAGTCAGTCTGTCTCTTCCTTTCTTTCTGTCTTTCTTGTGCTCTCTCTTTTTCTCTATATCTTTTACTTTCTCATTCTTCTGTTTCTCTCTCTGTGTCTCTCTCTGTCTCTCTCTCTCTGTCTCTTTCTGTGTCTCTTTCTCGGTGTCTCTCTCTCTGTGTCTCTCTCCGTTTCGCCCTCTCTGTGTCTCTCTCTCTGTATCTCGCTCTCTCTTTGTCTCTCTCTGTCTCCTCAGTTGTTTCCAAACTCAACAGAACATTTTTCTTTCTTTCTTTTTCTTTCTTCTTTATATTCTTTCTTTCTTTCTTTCCTTTTTTCCCCTCATTCTCTCATTATCTCTGAACCCAATGGAACAGTCTGTTCTTTCTTTCTCTCTTATTCTCTTGCTCTCAGTTGTCTCCCAACGCGGTGGAAAGGTTCTCTTCTTTCCCTCTCTCTCTGTCTCTTTCTTACTTTCTGCCTCCTTGGTTGTTTCCAAATCCACCAGAACAGTTGTTTTCTTTCTTTTCTTTCCTTCTTTCTTTTCTTTCTTTCTTTCTTTCTTTCTCTCTCTTTCTGCCTCCTCAGTTGTCTCTAAACCCAACAGAACAGTTATTTTCTTTCTTTCTTTCTTTCTTTTATTCCATTTATTTCTTTAACAAAAGCAGGTAAAAGGAGTGTTCCTTGCTGGTAGGATGGAGGTTGTGTGTGTGTGTGTGTGTGCTGAGAACTGGTGTGTTGTGTCTGTTGGCAGGCTGCGGGGAGGCAGTTCTCCCTCTGGGACGAGTTTCTGGTGCGGGGCATAGAGGAGGGCCGAGAGGAAATGACAGTGGAAGAGCTGCTGAAACACATCAAGGTTAACCAAAACCTCCAGCACCACACACACAGACACACACACACTCTCATCCATTCATCCTGAATATCACACCCCACAACACACCCTTCGTTAGATGGGTGCTATCAAAGCTTCCATCCGTCTCCTCTGCCGTTGCCTCCATCAGCACTTGAGAGCTCAGGACCCCCAACTTCCCCCGTGACCCCAACTTCCTCCTTCGCCTACACATCTGATACTTTTACACACACAAAGACACACACTTTTACACACACACATATGTCCCATATATATCTTACACTGGTCTTATATATGCCCCATTTCTATTACATATGTTTAAATACCTATGTGTAATAATAAGATGTCCCATATTTGTTATAGAGTTACAGTATATGCAAATTCGTATGAAGTTTATATATAGATTACTTGCCACAACAGTGAAATTATGTCATTTGACCATGGGTGCTCAAAAATATGGGACACATTATTATTATATACATTATTACAGTTTTTGCCCTGACAATACACGCACACCGTCTCTGCTCCAAACCATATTCTAATTTTATAAACATTATATTTTTTTAGGAAAAGTATGATTTGACTGTGACTGGACTGTATTATGGACCTGCATTGTTGTACGCTGATTTCTGTGATCATGCAGATCGACTTAAACTGAGGTGGGTTTTCTTTACTAGTGTTTACTGCTCTTATAGTCAGAAACATCTTCTTCCATAGAGACTCTACTATCCTTTTCCCATGATTTGATGACATAAATAAACTATAGATATAGACTATATATAAACTATACATATAGGGTTTTTGAGGTCATAATCAGGTATAGGATGTTAATGCATGTCAAGAGGAACACAATACAATTTAGTTTCTTTCTTCAGACTACAAACAAGGATCAAACTGTTTTGTTCCATTTATGGAAAAAGTACTTGAGGAAGTTTATATGAACAGAAAAGGACTTGATTCGCCAGATGGAGAAAACATGCTCATGCCTGATGCAAACGGATGTGAGGGTTAACTGTAAGCACATTTATTTCATAATTTACTAATAAAGAAGAAATAACAATCTGTCAGTACGTAACCTTGTACAACATGTACTCGTCATATCACTCCCTACTGAGTACATATGAGACAGAATCTAACATAGCTTTTCCACATCGGTGCAGCACCACCAGGCATCTGCTAGTTCTGATACACAACAGGAGAGTTTGCTATAAAAGGTGGTTTATTAAAGAAAAAAGTATCAAATGTTTGTGGACATCTTTCTTTCACGCCATTTGTGTCGCCATAAGTGTATGTTGATGGTAAAACACCTCTTACTGGCTTCCCTTGGGCCTGTGCAGCTTAATTATCTCAGCTTTAGCCAAAACACTTCATCTGTGCACCTGTTGAAAGATCCTCTAGCTCCTGTCAGGGTCTCTTTCCTGTTCCCAGTATCGTCTCTGAGGACAAATGTGAGGACAAAACATAGTCAGATTAATTTATAGCCTGGTGCCAGCTGCTGTGCCCAATACTGCAACAGCACCTAGTTTACAGTCACATGTGAGAGTGCGTGAAAGTTTTGGCTTGACAGTAAAGGAAAGGACCTGTAACACCTCATCCAGGCTCAGGAATTCCTCGCCAAGCAAAGACAAACCTCACTTGACGGGACCAGATCATTCGAACGAGAAACTCTGCATGGAAAATTAGAAGCATAACCAATTTCCTCACTCTGTTGTCCTGGCATAACAGTGACCTCCCTCTTCCTCCCCCAGCATGAGTTTACACACTCCCTCCATACCAGAACTGCAAAAATATCAAACATATGGCATCAGTGTATGTGCACTGTGTCAGAGAGAGACGCACAGTGCAGTTTACTTGGTTCTGGGTTGGTACTCTGCTAACATCTGAAAGAAATAATAGTATTGTTTTAATGATGTATGCTCTGTAGACACTCACCAAGTATTAATCGTATACTCAAGTACATCTATTAAAGGGAAAACCTTCAGATTTATATGTAAATGTAGTGGTTAAGAAAAAGTATTCAGAGTGTTTTGGTGTGAAATAATCTAGAGTAATTTACGAAGGCAGACATGTGAAGCATTTTCTGAAATCTCCTTTACCAAAAGCCAATTCAGTGTCTGGTGCTTTGACATTGTTTTACTATACTAATTAAAGGTAATAATGCAACTACAAAATTAATTACAGTTACATAATGAAATATGTCACATTCAGTTTACATTTTTCATTGACAGGTTTGAGTCTTTCAACTTTTTTCTTCTTTTTTGTCATAAGGCAAGGCAAAGCATGGCAAGTTTATTTATATAGCACATTTCATACACAGGTAATTCATGGTGCTTTACATAAAAGGAAGTAGAATAATCATAAAAACTATAATAAAAACAATAATCACAAAAAAGGAAGTAAAATTATCATAAAAACAATGATCACAACAATAAAACAAAAAATGTAAAATGTATAATGATTTAAAAATGATTTTAAAAATTGATTTAAAATAAGTTTGACAGTTAAAAACAGAATGCAGTCAGTTCCGACGTAGCACAGTGCTCATTCAGTAAATGCACAGCTAAACAGATGAGTTTTGAGTCTAGATTTAAATGCTAATGTTTTAGCACATTTGATCTCTTCTGGAAGCTAATTCCAACTGTGGGCAGCGTAATAGCTAAAAGCGGATTCCCCTTGTTTTGTGTGAACCCTTGGTTTTCTTACTGACTTGATCCTAATGATCTGAGTGGTCTGTTAGGTTAAATTCAGTGAGCATATCTGCAATGTATTTAGGTTCTAGGTCATTAAGTGATTTATAAATGAGTAAAAGTACTTTAAAATCAATTCTAAATATAACTGGAAGCCAGTGTAGGGACTGGTGTGATATGCTCAGATTTTCTGGTTCTGGTCAGAATCCTGGCAGCAGCGTTCTGGATGAGCTGCAGCTGT
>JBBPCX010000371.1:0-18755 GCA_037974365.1 Hydrocynus forskahlii
ATCTTCTAAATCTTTTACAAATACTTAAATACTCAGAGTTCAAGACTTTTATTTGTCACATGCAGTTATTGCTGGTAGACTCTGCTACACACAGTAAAAATTGAAGAAATAAGTATCAACATCACAAAAATAGTGTAAGTAAAAAAAAACTGTATAAATATATGTGTAAGCTTCATTCTCCTTGTAAGCTAACCGAGAAAGCGTGATGCATGATAAGCCTATTTAGACAAATGTTGGCCAATTAGCCCACTGTAAACACAACTCTGAGCCCAACATGATATGGATTTAGCCATATGATCATCTGGCCAGCATAAGACCAGATATAGCTTCATAAGCTAACCAACAACAGCTAGTAAAACCGATATTAGGCTACTTACTCAAGAGAATCTCAAACTGTCTCTGTTCATCCTTGCTGTCTCACCGGATAAATCAGACTTTGTGTGTCTGCCTCACTCTCCAAAGCGAGTTTTCCAATGTGTGGAACGAGCGTGTGCTTTTTGTTTACGGTGAAACAATGAGCCAATCATGCCACCGCTATTCATGTATTCAGATTACTGTTTTACATCTGAATAGCTGAGGGGCATGGCTGAGGCGAGCAGCGAGACAGAAAATCGCATGCTTCCTTTTTATCCTATTTACAAATCGCCATCAATATATTTTATTTTAAAACATACATATTTGAAAAGTAGAGGGTTTAAGCTTCCTAATAGTGTTACTGGGACAAATATGTTTCCTATATGTTTCTGGGACAAAAACTCACAGAGCTTTAGATTGTTTTGGAAAAGTGAAAAGGATCCATTTTTGGATCATCTGACCTCAGAGGGTTAAATGCAGAGGAAGAATATCGTGCTGTTCACTCTGTGTGCTGTGGTGTGTTCACATATGACAGAATGGTCACTTTCACTAACAACTGGGAAGTCAACAAAGTCCAAGCACTACTATCTGTTCAGGCTGAAGAGAAATTTCAGTGGAAGTTTCTGTTACCCCACAGCACCCCTATAGCTCAATCTTATCTCCTCTGAGGCCACAGTGTCAGCCTCATTACGAGAGGCTGACACTGAGAGAATACTATCCTCTTTTATCTCCTGTTCGTGACCTGTACCATCAAAGAGTCAGTGTTTTTTTCATTTTACAGGTCTCTGTGTCCATGGGAAGGAACCCATGGCACTATATATTGCACCTTTTGAGATTGTTTTGATTCCAAACATACTTACATATACCAGTTTTAGTGGCCCAGTGACAAAAACAGCCTGTTTAATTCTATGGGATAAACAGAGGGTGCAAAGTGGTCATGTAGAAATGAATTTTGGCTGATACATAAACTCACATCAGTTTATAGGGACCGTAGGGGACCAAATGAAGGACTCGGGTCCTTTAAAATGATAAAATCACAGCAGGTCTACTCCAGCATGTCGAGCCTCTCTAATCTGCGAGGAGCTGATGAAACTGTGAATGTCTCACTAATAAAGCTTCACTCTGCTTGACGAGTGGCAGAATCAGTATCTCAGCAGTATCTCAGAGTTCTGTCCTCTTTTCACCGGCCTCTAATAGAAGAATGGTCAGTAATAATTCCCTAAAGAGATGCTACAGCTGCACAACAAAGTTATGACAGCACTGTGCTTTTATTTCTCTATTAATTTTAATCTTGAGCTGGCTTCCATGAGTGATGTTAATAGAAATTCCCAATCCATATAGATTCCATAAATGGACTATATGGCCTGGGGGTAATTATATATGTTATGGACTCTTTAAAGAAACTGTGATTTTTACTTAACAAAATGGAGGCCGCTTTTAAATTCACATCCTGTAAGTACACGGGTGCGTATTGTGGTCCTCACTCTCCCCATCACTCAGTATAACTGTCCTCACTCTCTCTGGGTGGGTAGAGTGGTAATCCCCCTTCAATCAGTATAACTCCTCTCTCTCTGAGTTGGTAGCGTGGTCCTCCCTCTCCCCCATTACTCAGTATAACTGCCCTCTCCCTCTGTTCTGTATCTGATTGTGAGCTGTTGCCTTTTGCTTTTTATTATTCTTGCATAGAAATAACTTGAAAGAAACCAGGCCTTGTACATCTGGGATCCAAAACCATGGTGTGACCCAAACCGTGACTTTCGTGTCCTGTTGCGCCCCTAATTGGATACAAATGTCATCCTGATGGATTTTCTGTTCTTTTAAGGGAAGAGTGACTTTAATGGGCTTGATGATCCTCTGTAAGCTAGAGATTAGGTGCTTCTTGAAGTTTATGAAGACTGAGGGTGTTCCTGTAAAGGTCTGGGTGAGGGTCATTACAGTGGGACAGTCCTGAGACTGTGATACCTGTTATTAATTTTTTCATCAGAAAATGAGAATTTATGAGAATTTTTCTAAAAACGTCTGAAGTATGTATACCAATATACACCACAGTTTTTATCACTTATTGTCACGCACTCCAGTCACGTGACTGCCACAAGGACCGGAAGTAGGCAGGTCACCCGGAATATACAGGAAACCGGCATTCTGTCTTTGCTCAGTCATTGAGTCACATGTCCAGAGCATCTCTCTCGTCACTGTGAGTACTCTGGTTATTCTCTCTTCATCTTATACTGTGTGTGTGAGAACGCGGATTCCCGGTGTGAATCTCTTCTCTTCTGTAAGAGCGTTCTTAGATTAAACTGCGTGATTACCTGCTCTCTCGTATTACTTCACGTGTGGGTTTACCGATCATGCTACACTGGGCTAACTGTTAATGACTGGAAAGTTGTTGAGTGAACAATTATGAATAAAAATGTGTCAAATAAAATAGGTTTATAAGATGAAAGAATATGTAGCAGTGTAACAGTGTTGTGGTGATGCAGAGTAATACTGTAGACTGTCCTAGCACTTGTTAACTACTTCATCACTTACTAGCTCATTAAATATCAAACACTTCTCTGGTGATCCACATTTTAATTATAATTATATTATGCAGCTTTTTGATGAATAAGAAATATGACAGTTTCTGGCTATAAAGACTCAAATTGTGAACATTCTGAAAATGTATTTGAATAAAGAAAATGAAGTGTATTTTTAGGAATGGGGAAAAATAAAAATAGTAGCAAGTAAAATAAAAAATAAAAGAACTTGTGGAAAATCGATAGGTCAATAAGTGTGGTAGGACTGAAAGAAAGGAAGAGTGAAAGGAGTGGAAGAAAAAGAAAGCAGGGGAAAATAGTAAATTTTTTAGCAGCTTATTTAAAGCTACTATAGCTTAAAGCTACTTTTAGAGACCTACCAAGATTATATATATCATAGACCATCTTTCTTATCACCGTGAGTGTGTGTGAGAATGCAGATTCCTACTTTCTAGTGAGAGCTTTCTTAGATTAAACTGTGTGATTACCTGCTCTCTCGCATTACTCCTCATTTGGGTTTACCAATCACGCTACACTGGGCTAACAGCTAGGACCACACCACCCTTCTCCTGACAGAATGACTGAGCCTTCAGCCGTGAACCCAGTGGGGTTTGCCTGGCTCGGCAGCCGAGATTGATGGGCTGCGGCAGGGAGACTGTTCTGTGAGCTGTTACACTGTAGAGTTTAGGTCCTTGGCAAGGCAAACCGCCTGGGGAGATTCCGCCCTCCGGACGGCCTTCTGCAAGGGACTGGCTTCCCGCCTGAAGGAAGAACTTGCCGGAAGTGAGCTCCCTGCCACCTTCAATGGGCTGATCAAGCTCTGTCTGCGGATCACTTCATGCATGAGCTCGCGTCCGAGGCCAGCCCTTCATACCCTGCCACCATCCACCAGCCCTCGACCACCTCTTCCACCTCCACCTGCACCTGTCAGTTCCCCACCTCATCCTGTGGACCGCTCTGGAGAAGAGCACGCCTCTCTGACCGCCGAGTAGAGGGAGCGTAGATATCACGAGGGGCTCTGCGCATACTGCGCATCCCTTAAGCATCACGGCCCGGTATGCGTTTGTAGCAGGGTTGTGTGTGTTTCCCTGAATTTCCCACATATTTTGGATTTTTTTTTGGCCATTATATTCCAGGTACCTGTTATTTAAATATGCACATTTTATTTATTTATTTATTTTTCTCTCTTTGGGCTAAGTAAGACGGGGTTGTGGTTTTCCCACGCTGGGCCCCGGGGGGCATGTTTTTCCTTCACTGGTCCCTTATCTTGCCTGCGGTCTATTGCTCTGCCTTTTTTGTGGCTGTTCTGGGGCAGAGGAGCTGTGTGCATCTGCCTCGCTCCGGTGCCTGATTGTTTTCTTTTCTTTGCTTTCAGCAATAAAAATCTGAAATTTTAAGGTCGGTGGTGGTGTCCATCCTTTTTAAAACACAACGCAGTATGAATTGGGAGAGGAGAGAGAGACGACCTCGATTACATGTTCTCTGTCGAGGAAACAGTCAGGTTTCTCCTCTCCTCTACCATACCGACTATTTCCCATCTAACGGTCCAGATCCAACTCCAGTTGGGACATGAACAGGTTGAGACCACAGCCTTTGTTGATTCAGGGGCTGCTGGTAACTTAATTGACCATTATGCTCAACTGGGGAGGGGCCTGGATGTGTTATCTCATGCGGTTCAGATCACCACGGTTGACGGTTGCCCCCTCTCCTCTAGCCCCATCACCCACCAGACCTCACCCATCACACTTCGTATAGCCCTGGGTTTGTGAACCTTTTTGGCTGAGAGAGCCATGAGCGCCACATATTTTAAAATGTAATTCTGTGAGAGCCATAAAATATGTTTAAAACTAAATACAAGTAAATGTGTGCATTTTATGTAAGACCAACACTTTTAAAGTACAATAAGTCTCTGAATTATTTTTAATAATTCGGTGCCTGGGCTCCCGCTCGTAGGATCCGAGCCTGGCCCCCCTACTCCCACGCTGAAGGTGTGTGCTTCGACACCCACGGAGCATGGCAGCAGGTCAAGGACGCGCTGGTGTCAGCGTGTCGCCGAAAGGGATGTGGGCTTCGGTCCCGGCAGCGAGGGACGTCTTCCCCAACGCACCCGAGCACCGGCAAGCCCCCCCGCCTGAATCCGAGGGAAGCAGGTCCAGGAAAGGGACGAGGGCTTTTGTGCAGGCAAGTTGTCCCAAAACACCGTGAAGACAAGCAAGCCCCCCCACCTGCAACTAGGACTAGAATCTCAGGGGAAAAAGGGGTGAAAGTGCCCTGAAAAGGACCTGGAACCCCCTAGGCGCTTTAGAACGGCGCTCCTCGAGAAGGGGTGAATCCTGCATTAATTTTTTGTGGGGGTGTTCAAGCGGACGTGCGACCCACATGGTCCGACCCAGAACAGACGCGACCCAGAGCGGCCGGCGCGAATGCGCCCTTTAGGGGGAAGGACGTGTGGGGCTTTTTGATTGGTTTGTGTCCAAGTGTGTTTAGTGTTTAAGTTCTTTGAGTTTATATGGATTTTGCTGGTCAACCCTCACAAATACCCTCACCTTTATCTTCACCGTTCCTGCTCCTGTTGTGTCTTGTATTGATTGTGTTTTTGTTTGGCCATCGTGCGTTTTGGTTTTGTACAGAGTCTGTGTCTTTTATGTATTAAAAAACCATCTACTGGAGCCTGCATTTGTGCCTCGCCTCACTCCCCGAGCACCCCCGACGTGACAGGTGGTGGCAGCATCATGCTGTGGGGATATTTTTCTGCAGCATGGACTGGGAACCTGGTCCAAGTCAAGGGAGAGATGGATGGTGCAAAATACAGGGATATTCTTGAGCAAAACCTGTGTCAGTCAGCCTGTAATTTGAGACTGGGACATAGGTTTACTTATCCGCAGGTCAATGACCTGAAACATACTGCTAAAGCAATGCTCGAGTGGTTTAAGGGGAAACATTTAAATGTGTTGGAATGGCCTAATCAAAGTCCAGACCTCAATCCAATTGAGAATCTGTAGTCAGACTTGAAGACTGCTGTTCACAAGCGAAAACCATCCAATGTGAAGGAGCTGGTCTATATTTATAACTTTGTATTATTTGTATTTACACTGTTGTGTTGTATAGCTTTATTCTATTGTTTTTTGCTGATCTTACTCTTGTACTGTCCACTTGCTGCCGTAACAATGGAAATTTCCCAATTTGGGACTAATAAAAGCTTATCTTATCTTATCCTATCTTATTTTATCTTATCTTATCTTACGGAAGGTCGAATCTGGCCAGGCCGTTTTTCCAGGGAAAACCGTACAAAGCTTCATAAAGTCCTAAAAGACTTGATTTCAAATAAACATCTGCTTTTTCCAGCACAGGAGAGATTAAACACATAAATCTGCACAAACTAGACGCAGCAGGGAAACGAGCTTCGTTAGGCTTTTTGATGACGTTAACCTGGGTGTGATATTAGATCAAGTTTCCGACGCTGATTTAAGTGGCATCGTTTACCGAACAGCACCATGACCCTTTGAACCTTTAGATCAAAGAGGCATTAAGAATCACTATGAGCACATTTTCATACATAAACACATTAGGAGGGACTAATGTAGCATTAAAGATCTGAGTTATGTCCTGATTATTGTCATTTCTTCCCAGTTAGATGTTTGTGTGTGTGTGTGTGTGTGTGTGTGTGTGTAAACTCATTCAAATCCATTTAAAATGAGCTTCTAATCCCATTACACATACTCTCATGCTTCTCCTCACACACATACACACCCGCTCTGCCTGCCACCAAATCACTAATGAAGAGTGGTGTGAACCTCTGACCCCACAATGAATTGCTGGGTACAATAGTCTGGACTTGCACTAGGTATAATAATGTGTGAGCCAGGGGCGCCAGAAGCATTTTTAATGTGGGGAGATGCATCAGTCTATGTCTCGTGGGGGCGGGGGTGGTGGTGTTGGTGTGCGCGTGCAAAGTCTCATTCAGCGTTGGGGGTAGTGGTTGCGCGCGCGTGTGTGTGTGCGCATGTACACACACACACACAGCCATCCGCATGATGTAGAAGAAAATGTGATCCATTCGACCAGGACACCTTCTTCCATCACTCCATGGTCTAGTTCTGATGATTGTAGGAGCTTTTGGTGGGGTCAGCATGGGTTCTCTGACTGGTTTGGAGCTATGCTGCCCCATAAGCAGCAGGGGGCACTGCACTGTGTGTTCTAACCCCTTCTATGTTTTCCATCCTTGGAGCACTTTTGGTAGGTTTTGGTAGGTTCTGACCATTGCACACCCCTGCACACCCTCACAAGATCTGCTGTGTTGGAAATGTTCAGTTGTTTGGTTCTCAAAGTGTCTCAGATCATTTCGCCCATTTTTCTGAATTCAACATCGACTTCTTGAACTGACTGTTCACTCATTGTCTAATACAGGCTGAAAGGGTTGAGGTAAACTTTTAAAGCCTGAGTGGGCAGTCATATGTATGTGTTAATATCTGTGACATCACAACCATAATTAAGTCAAAACAGGCTGTATTTTGTATCTTTGTTTCCATATACGGACTATGTGGGATTGAATAGCATCTTTTGAACAGCATGTTCATTTATGAGACAATTTTTTATTCTTTATGGAAGTTTCTCCGGATTGTGTGGATGCTGAAGGTGTCAGACGTCATGCTGACTTTGTTTGGTTTTCCTATGTTCGTTGGGCGGTAGAACCAATGGTATTGTAATTTAAAAAACGTAATAATAACTGCTACTAGGTTTTTAAAAATGCAAATGCCCATAAAGAACAAACATTCCGACATTTGTTTCATTTTAGGTCTTAGAAACAAACAGAAAAAACACAAGATCTTTGAATCTGAGACAACGTTCAGTGTAGTCTCCATCCACAAGTGGGTGGGGAAAACCCATAGAGAGATGGGGGGCCCGAGAGCAGCTGAGCAGCAGCACGTCGAATGGAGGTGCAGCAAACAGTGAGTGTGTAGGAGAGCAAACACCAGTTTTAGACTGTTTTACACCATTTTTATTTGTTGATATGTGTTAATATTTAAGATAGGTGCTAATATCTATGTTATCACAACCATGGTGTAATCAAAACATATCCATATTTGGACTATGTCAACTGGACATTGGACGGTAACGGTTTTGAAACAGCACGACACTAGAAATCACTGTCCAGGCCAAAACATGCTCAATGTCTGATTAAAAACAAAGAATGTCTTGTACCAACGATAATAATGGCTTTTATAGTTCAAGTGATTAAGTATAATGCAGCTCAGATGTGTGAAGCAATACTAATCACCAGAAAGTTGATCATGATGTTTTCTTCAGAAGATTTTGAACTGAAGGACTGAAACTGCTCTCTCCTGCCAGGACAGAGATGTGGACTGTAAACTGAAGCTCCGAGGGGAGGGAAGGACCCTGTCTAAGCTTCAGGTCACTCGCTGGTTCATCCAGCTGTTGCTGGGGGTCAACTACATGCATCAGAGATGAAAAAAACAGCTTCTGCTGGAAGTCTACAGATACTCAGTTATGGTGCTTTTCCACTGACGCTAGGAACCGAGCTACACTGCCAACAAATGTTTTTTTCTTTGCAAATAAAACAACCCGAACCTGAGCAGCTCAACAGCCAAAAACATTAGAAAGACACCATTGTTTTTACTGTCCACATAAAAAACAACAATGAAACTAACAACTAGGAAGTTAAGGTTAATATAGACCTGATAGTGTGTATGCATTGTTTCAGAATATAACATTGCCTCACTAGCAATGTATTTAGATGCTACAGACGTTTACACGATGATTGACGTCTGTCGATATGTCTCGTCAGTGTTGTAATATGCTTGTGCCTCAGAGAAGCTCAGTCATTGCTCTTGTGTAGAAAAAATTAAAATTGGGGATCAAGACAGAGCTGGCCACTCCATAAATAGTTAGTTCCAGGACAGAAAAATGTTGTGCACAAACTGGTTGTTGACTTGGCAAAGATCTTTTTGCCTCTTTATATACAATTGTGACTTATGAAGAATTTTGTGCAAGCAATGAACACGGAAGGCGAAGGTTGTTGTCATTTTAGAGGGATGTTCCTGAAAATCCATAGCCACAGGTCTTGTCAACTCTGAGTTATTCAAAATTTCAGCTCAAAATAATAAAAAATGAATGTATAATAAGTCTTTTAGTGCAACTAGTAACATTCGAGACGCCATCTTGCAGCCAGAAATCCTTATTTTTATAATAGAATTATAAATCAATAAACCGCTAAACACCGCTTCTCTCCCATTCTGCCCATTCATTCAGCACCCGTTCAAATTCCCCGCCAGTCCAAAAGAGCTAACTCCCAGCATACGCCCAGTCAGACCAGTCCGAATCAACAACCCCACTAAAAAGAGCCATAAGTATGCGACAAAACTCGCTGAAAACACAACAAAACATCTCCAAAGCAGTTTTATTTAACCCAGCCTAGGAACGTCCTAGAAACTTGCGGGAGGGCTCATTTGAAACGTTACAACTCCGCTATTAGTTAAAGCAAAGAAATTGGCGTGGAAATAAACCAATCTAAAAGGGTTTTTGGAGGCATCCCGCCCGAGGGATGGCCACCCAGCGGTTGAAGGGACCTGAAAGCTAACAGATTCCGTTACTATCCCTTAGGTTAATGGGTCGGTTTGAAACCGTGTCTTAAATCAGCCATAAAATACCCTCAAAACAATTAGTTTTCATCTAGTTTGTTTCTTAGCTCTTGGTTACCTTGTTAGGTTTCCTCATCCATTAATAGGTTGGTTTTAATATTTTTGGTGTGGCCCCCTCTGCCTTTCTTTGACAGCATACCTCTCACTTTCAATAAAGAAAAATGGTAAAAAGAACCTCAAGACAATTATATAAATACATAAAAGGTTATGTTAGTTAACTATTTCTGCATGGTTTTATAACACATCTCTTAAACAAATTGATTTTATTTATTTTTTATTTCAATATTATTAATATATAGTAACATATAGTGTTACGATATGTTTACTTGAAGAAAATATATGAAAGTGACCATTTTGTCATACATGAACACACCACAGCACACAGTGTGAACAGAACAAAATTCTTCCTCTGCATTTAACCCATTCACCAAGTGAAGCAGTGGGCAGCCAGGAACACAGCGCCCGGGGAGCAATGTGTGGGGATGCTACCTTGCTCAGGGTACCTCAGAGGTGCTTAACAGTCCTGGAAACCAATCCCACGACGCCCTAACCACTAAGCCACCAGTTGCCCCATATTTGTATATATTTCAGAAATGTACAAATACAAAATAAAGAGCAGAACAAGTTCAAATACAAAATGTAGATTTGCAAGGTCAAACAAACAACCAATCAGTAGAAATCAAGTACTAGTTCCCAAAAAAGTCTTTGTGTGCAAGAACATGCATGTGTGTGTGTTTAGACACATGTGTGGCAGGATGTGACACTTTTAGTGTGTTCTTTGTAGAGGTATTTTTCACAGTAGACTCCCAATATGTTTGTCTTTCTGACCCTATTGCTAGGGCAGACCTGGTATCTTTCTTTTAGAATCTGGTGGCCTCAGTGGGTCTGTGGCTGTGCTGGTTGATGTTGAGGCAGGGTTGGTGCTGGTGCTCTTTGTGTTGCTGATGGAGTGCTAGGTGAGGTCTGCAGCTGTCTGACCAAGGCTGCAGTGGCTGGGTCTCAGGGCACCCCTTCCCAGCGCTCAGTGTGTGCCTTGACAAGGAAACTTCCTAGCTCCTTAAGAAAGAGCTGCACCCAGTTCTTCCAGACATCATTGAAGGGAACAGTCTTGTCAGATTTTGCTCTAGTATTTCTGTTGTCAAAGCTGAGGACTCTTGATATCATTTGAAAGATTTTATTAAATATGTGATTAAATACATTATTGCTTGTAAACAGTTAACTGTCTATTTCTCTAAGTTCCTACATGATGCAGCAAAACCAAAACTATATTTGTGCATACCCACCAGGTACCAGGTTCGGTTATCCTCACACAGCTAAACTATGCTGGGAAAATAACTCTGCTGCTTTCCAGGGTCTGGGTCGCATGGGTAGCAACCTCATACCTCCCTCTCCCCAGCCACCTCCACAAGCTTTTCCAGGGAACACCGAGGCATTTCCAGTCAAAATGAGAAATACATTCTCTCCAGTGTGTCTTGGGTCTGCCCGGAAAACCTTCAGGGGTCCAGAGGGCATCCTCACAAGGTGCCCAAACCACCTCAACTGGCTCCATTTTGATGTGGAGGAGTAACAGCTCTACTCTGAGTCCCTCCCAAATGTCCGAAAAACTTTCAGCTGGTTCAACTCCATGGACGCCGTTTTGGGATGACAACCAGCCATAAACTGTGGGCAGAGAATTGTATTAGATACACAGTTACCGGCCTGAGATACACTAGAAAATCAAAGCTTGATACAACTTCTGTGCCATCGCAGTACAGTTTAGGAACAGCATACCTACAGTATATACCTATGGGAAAGTGCTTTTAACTGGCTACTGTAACATTCCGGTCCATACATGGCTGTAGCGGCCGCCAGTGTGTAACTTGCACATGGGAGACTTTTATTTTGATTTTGGCGGTGTTTATCCTGGCTGGCTTCTAGGGGATTGTCCACGGCTGGCCGGGAATTTAGCAATGAGCATGGGTTTAGTTTGATTGGTTTTTGGTGGTGTATGAAGTGTATTTAAGATGGTGACGGTGAGGATGGCTGCCGTTGCTCGGTGTCCTCCTCAACACTGCATTTTTCTTATGTTTGCAATGTTAAGTTTTAGTTCATTTGCAACCTGTAATGCTCTCATCTCCTATAACAGACAAACTCTCCTAGACATTCAACAAAATTTGCAACACGGTCCTTCACAGACCAATTTTTTTGTGAATTGGCCATTGGCTCGGCCATTGTCCCTGAGGAACTCTCCATTGACCAGCATGACAGAACAAAGGACTCTGGAAAATGCAGGGGAGATGGCATGTGTGTAATGACCAACAAACGGTTTTATCTGTCCAGGGAGTTTACAGCGGTATTCTGTACTGCTGTTTATATTCCCCCCCATGCCGACACCACACGGTCATTGAATGAACTATTTGATGTTATTGACCAGCTGGAAACGTTACATCCGGAGGCTGCTTTTATCGTGGCCAGCGACTTCAATAAAGCCAACATGAAGAAAGTTCTGCCGAAGATTCACCAACATGTAAACTTTCCAACGTGCAGTGAGAACATCCTGGACCATGTTTACACTCGTTACGCACATGCCTACAAACCCTGCCCCCTGAACATCAGTTCCTCCCTGTGCAGCTGGATCCTGGACTTCCTGACAGACAGACCTCAGGTGTTTCGGATCGGCAACATCACCTCCTCCAAACTGACACTTAGCAACGGTGCCCCCCAGGGATGTGTGCTTAGCCCCCTGCTGTACACCCTGTTCACCCACGACTGCACGGCAACACACAGCTCCAACACCTCCATCATCGGCTGCGTGTCTAATGGAGATGAGTCGGCATACAGGGCAGAGTTGAGGGCCCTGACATCATAGTGCCGTGACAACAACCTACTGTTCAGTATCAGCAAAACCAAGGAGCTCATCGTGGACTTCAGGAGACTGCAGGGAGGAGGGCACACACCCATCCATATCGAGGGAGCAGAGGTGGAGAGAGTCAGCTGCTTCAGATTCCTGGGCATCAGCATCAGCGAAGATCTGAGCTGGTCACACCACGTTTGTGTGATCACAAAAGCAGCAAAACAGCGGCTCTCCTTCTCACCTGAGAAGGTTCGGCATGGACTCCAGAATACTCACAAACTACTACCGATGCACCATTGAGAGTATTATGTCTGACTGTATCACCACCTGGTATGGCAGCTGTAACGCTCTGGACTGCAAAGCTCTGCAGAGGGTGGTCAGATCAGCACAGTGCATCACCAGGACTGAACTGCCAGCCATCCAGGACCTGTGCAGTCAGCGCTGTAGGAGGAAGACGCAGCGGATCGTCTCTGATCCCAGCCACCCCAGCCACAGACTTTTCACACTCCTGCCATCAGGCTGGTGGTACAGGATCATCCAGAACCGCACCAGCAGACTCAGAGACAGTTTCTATCCACAAGCCATCAGGCTTCTGAACTGCTGACATTCTGCACACACCAGCATACACTCACCACAACTACTAGACTCTTCACAATGTCACTTTAAACCAGTGCTTCTCAATTATTTTCTGTTACGCCCCCACTAGGAAGGAGTAAACACCGGTCTTTCCTCGTCTCCCACCGTAGTCACAGTGAAGCCTAGTGCTACATACGCTTCGTTATATTTCCTCATCTTAGCTTTCGGGAGACTTACGTTTGTCTCATTATCTCCGTCTCTCCATCTCTCTCTGCCTCTCTTTTTTTTTCCATGGTGTCTCTTAAGGGTTCGTTCACTGCACTTTATCTCCTGCTCTGTGCTGTGTGCTCCTTAGAGTTTAGATTCTCTCTGGGCTCGGACACAAGGTGCACGGGCTCGGGTAGGGTCGGGTTTCATTTTTTGGGCCCGATCTAAGCTCTAGTGCTCCTGTTCGATGCCACAAGAGCCGGCTCTCTGAAAAGAGCCAAACGTCCCATCACTCCTCCTGGCTTCCATCTCCTAAAAAAAGCATTCGTTGTCCAGCTTGTTTCTCCTAGACATAAATGAGCTCTGTTTAACATCAATATGAGATTTTTACTATTTTCTCCCACTTCTTAAATTCAGCTCCTGAGAAAGAGCCTTCCTCTAATCTCAGTCTGATCCCAGTTTAAGATACTTAAATTATCTTTATTTGTCTCAGATAATCAGACCTTCAGAAAACCATAGGATCTAAAAGAAAACTTGGTTGTCTTAGCCGAAACATCTGAAATTTGTCTTCGTGATCAAAACTCTCAAAACTACCAAAGTCAGACAGTTTTGTGATCCATAAGGTTATTAAAGAGAAGAAAACTACAAAGTCGATGAGAACAGCTAAATTAATTTGGATTTTTTTCTCTTTTGCTCCTTATTTTTCCTAAATTGGAGGTTTAAATCTTAAAGAATCAAGAATCTTAAATAAAAAAGAAGATTTATTTTTGATGAGACAAAGAAAAGCAGTAAAAATCTTGTGAGCAGTAAAATCTTCCTCTGGATTACATTGTTAGCAGTCAAGTCACACTCCACCCTATATTGTGTGTATATTGTACATAATGTTTATGTATGTATATTGTGTGTAAATTGTATATAATGTGTGTTAAGATGTGTACATTGTGTGTGACGTGTTTATATGTGTATATTGTGTGTAATGTGTGTTGTGTGTGTATATTGTGTGCAATGTATGTTTGGGTGTTTATTGTGTGTAATGTGTGTTTGTGTATATATTTTCTGTATTGTGTTGATGCACCTGTTTCTTCACTGGTTAAGTTAGATGCTTTATCATGTTTGAATGATTCATACGTGGATAACTGTCTGACTTAACAAACAAAACTGGTCACATTCAGGAACTGGACTGCCCTGGTGCCTCCTCCCAGTGGGGCATGCCCAGAAAACCTCCCCGGGGAGGCATCTAGGGGCCATCCTCACAAGGTAAGGATGGGGACGTAGATTGACCAGTAAATCTAGACCGTTGTCTTTTAGCTCATCTTTCTCTTTTCAGCAACAGAATTGTTATGCATCCACAAAACTGCAAACACAGCCCTGATCCGTCTCTCCAACTCCCAATCCCCTCTATCCTCACTTGTGAACAACACCCTTACTTGAACTCCTCCACTTGGGGCAGAAACTCCCCCTTGACCTGAAGTGGGCAATCCACCTGTTTCCGGTTGAGTACCATGGCCTTGGACTTAGAGGTGCTAATTTTCATCCCAGACGCTTCACACTTGCAGTCGCTTCACACTCAAACCATCCCAGTTCATGCTGGGGGGGCCCTGATTGATGAAGCCAACAGAACCACATCATCCACAAAAAGCAATGATGCGATCCAATGATAAAGGGCAGCCCTGGTGGAGTCCCACATGCACTGGGAACAAGTCTGACCTATTGCCAGCAATGCTAACCAGACTCCTGCTCCATTCATACATGGACCTAATGGCCCTCAATAGAGGGCCCTGAACCCCTTACTCCTGAAGCACCCCCCACAGAGCACCACAAGGGACACGGTTATAAGCCTTCTCCAGATCCACAAAACACATGTAGACCTGTTGGGCAAACTCTCATACAGCCTCCAGCACCCTTGCAAGGTTGAAGAGCTGGTCCACGACCAGGTCAAAAACCGCAATGTTCATCTTGAATCCGAGGTTTGACTATCGGCCGGACGCTCCTCTCCCGCACTCTGGCATAGACTTTCCCAGGGAGACTGAGAAGTGTGATTCCCCTATAATTGGAGCACACTCTCTGGTTCCCTTTTTTGAACAAGAGGACCACCACCCAGGTTTGCCAGTCCAGAGGCACTGTCCCTGACCTCCATGCAATGTTAAACAAGCGTGTCAAGCAAGACAGCCCGACAACATCCAGAGGCTTCAGACGCTCAGGTCGAATCTCATCCAGCCCAGGGGCCTGGCTGCCAAGGAGCTGTTTAACCACCTCAGCAACCTCAGTCTCTTAGATGGGCAAGTCCATCCCAGCTTCTTCTGGCTCTGTTTACAGGAGGGACGGGGGTGCTGTTGACCTGGACTGGGGACATCATCCGGTGGTGGAAGGAATATTTCAAGGATCTACTCAGTCCAGGTCAACAGAACCCCCCCATCCCTCTTGTAAACAGTCGAAACGTGGTACCATGCCATACCATACCACTTTATTTATAAAGCACTTTAAAACAACAACAAGGCTGTCCAAAGTGCTGCACAATACAAGCAAACACAAAAACACAAAGACACACAAGCCAATGAATAAAAGAAAAGATGCAAATAAGAGCTAAAGAATAATAAAAACCGCACCACTTCACACTAGGTCGAAGGCCAGTGTCACGCGATTCGGTCCGGACCGGGAAGGAGAGAGGTAGGCGCAGGCGCGGATCTCCATAAGGCAGGTTTTTATTTACAACTATACACAAACACACGACACTACTAAATGAAAACAAGGCACGGGGGCCAGACGAGAGGGTGACGAGGAGAAAGAGGAGAGAGGAGAGATGAGGAGGAGAACGAACAGAACATAACATAACAAAGAAGCATCAATGCTCCGACACCACAGCTGTGGAGAGACCCCCTTAAATAAGCAGTCTCTGGGCTAATCTGCCCAAGCATGATAGTCTGCAGCTGTGGGCGGATAATGGTCCTGCAGTGACCCCCAGCGGCCGCAGCCGGAATCGTGACAGCCAGGGAGTAAAAGTGTCTTTTTAAACGAGATTTGAACTCAGTGAGGGAAGAGGCCTGCCTAACATGGCTTGGCAAGTCATTCCATAATTGTGGAGCTGTGATTGAAAAAGCCCTATCACCACTGCGTTTGCAATGTTATTTTGGTACAGATAAAAGCCTCTGGTCTGCAGACCTGAGACAAGAGGACGGTATATAAGGGTGCAGATGTTCAGACAAATAAAATGGGGCAGAGCAATTCAGAGACTTAAAAACAAATAAAATAAATTTGAAACGGATTCTAAAATGAACTGGAAGCTAGTGAAGAGAAGCCAAAATTGGGGTAATATGCTCTTGCCTGCTTATACCGGTTACAAATCGAGCTGTGGCATTTTGCACCAGTTGTAGGCAGGCCATGGAGGCCTGACTAACTCCAAAAAAAGTGCATTATAGTAATCAAGGCGAGTGGTTATAAAAGCATGGATCACTGTTTTAGACAAAACAGGCTTGATTTTCGACAGCTGCCTCAACTGGAAAAGGCTGGATTTTACAACGGCATTTACCTGGCTATCCAGTTTTAGAGTAGGGTCCATTCTAACACCTAAGTTTGTAATCATGGTTTTCTCAAAAGGGGCCAGAGAAGAAAGGTTGATGTAGGGGGATCTGCTATTGCCATTGGGTCTAAACAGCATGACTTCTGTCTTCTTCTCATTAAAATCCAAAACATTCAGTGCCTTCCATTGACGTCAATAAGGCAGTCAAGGAGAGGCTGGACAGAACACACACCAATGTGCTTTAGTGGAAGGAAACCTGACAGTCATCTGCATAAAAATGAAAGGAAATATTATGTTTCCGGAAGATAGCTCCAAGTAGCAGCAGGTAGAGAGAAAATAAAAGAGGACCAAGAATGAAGCCTTGTGGTACCCCCCAGGGAAGTGCACCGGAGGTGGAAGTAGAATTCTGAAGACTCTTTCTTCCATAAGAGTCTTCAGAATCGCTCTTTGTCTGGCCTCTCCCCTAGGAGCTGTTTGCCCTGGGAGTCCCTGCCAGGGGCAACTTCCCCCGACAACATAGCTCCTAGGATCACTGAGGCACGCAACCCCCACCACCATGTTAAGATGGTGACTCATGGAGGGTACATATAATTTACATATACAAATTTACATGTACAAACATATATTTATATACGTTTGGGCAGAGAATCTAAACTCTACTCAGATCTCAAGGTGCTTACTATTTACTTGTCCCTAGAGTTATGAAAGCTTCAGCAGGTGGAAGATTGTTCTCATATATAGCACCTAAACTCTGGAATGCTATTTCAGACACAGTCTCAGTTTTTAAGTCAAGACTGAAAACCTACTTGTTTAGTCAGGCTTTCTGTAATTAATTATTTCTGCCAGATGTAAGGTGTAGAGCTGGGAGGTGGTGGGTACAGATAATTCAAGTAAACTGGGACACTGGTGTTGTTGCCCCGCAACTCCTCATGTTCACTCAGGTTTGTGCCGGAATGGAGATATGCCGGTGTCTTGGGGCGCTCTCATGCTCATCATATCTCTCGATTCTGCCCTTTCTAGCTAGCCTGCTTAAGCAAGATACGCCTGACTCTTAACTTGCACACCTCACAGATGTAAATAATTCTCTGAACATTTAAACAGAACTAACTCTGTTTTCTGTTTTCTTTGTCTGAGGGGACCTGCTGCACACTTGTCCAGCCCAACTGATCACCATGGGACCCCAGGTCACCACCTTCCCGGGCCTTCAATCACTTGGGCCCTGTGCCAAAATGCCCTCGACTGGTTTCGGCAGCTCACAACTCCACACGTGCTCTACTCCAATCAGGGGCAACTGCTGCTTAAAGCTCCAGCAGAGATTGTTACTCCTGATCCTGTTGTTAGATGGACTACCGACTCTCAGTTGCTCTTCCAACAAATTTACCTCTATGGACACTTAGTGGTTCCAACTCTGTTAGCTGTACATGGCCTGTCAATAATCTTGTTCATGAAGGCCTTGTCTTGTTATTCTACCGCATAAAGGCTCTCTGTTCTTTCTCTCCAGGCCGACCTGAGGAGGATGGGTTCCCCCTCTTGAGTCTTGGTTCCTCCTAAGGTTTCTTCCTCCAGCTGAGGGAGTTTTTCCTCGCCTCTGTCGCCTTTGGCTTATTCACTAGGGGCTTGAACCTGGACTCTGTAAAGCTGCTTAGTGACAACTTGGTTGTAAAATGCGCTATATAAATCAAATTGAATTGAATTTTTTTGCTTTTTTCATGGCAATATATAATTTTTCATGCTTTTTTGCTTTATTTGTTACAAGTATTAATGTAAATGTAACATTGGTATTTTACATTCTAGCACTGCGGGAGACAGCAGTTCAGTGTACACTGTACAGTACATATATGGATTTACCTTTACATTTTTTTTAAGGGTAACGTGTTAAGCTGAGTTTAAGATGAAAAGAAAGTGTTTTGGGAGCATATTTGGGGACATAATTAGGGTTTAGACTATAAAAATAGGCATTTTTGGGCATTATTTGTTACCACAAATTCCAGGGGTTTACTGTACACACAGACACACACACACACACACACACACACACACACGCACACACATATATATGTATATGTGTATATATATATATATATATATATATA
>JBBPCX010000399.1:0-18753 GCA_037974365.1 Hydrocynus forskahlii
AGGAAGAGAGCGAGGGGTGTATCAGCATTACAGTTTTCAGATTCTATACATTATACATCATCATCTTTAAACTAGGGCTGTGGAGCAATTAAACAAATAATCAAATTAATTACAAGCTCTGTGATCAATTTATCTAAATTGCATACATCAATTTTTGCTGTGAAGATATTTAGGAATATTTTCATTCAAATTAATTTTTGCAGTTGAATGAATTAATTAGCAGTCAACATTTAGACTTTACTGTTCAGTTAGTAAAGACTTTACTGTTCAACATCTATTTTATTTAAACTCTTTTTATGGTCGAGAGTAGCTTGACAAGGCTGATTGCTAGATCAGACCCTGAGTTCGTCCGTACATAATATTTCAGACTTGAAGTACTTAGATGGTAGGAAAATTCCTTATTGCAGAAATTGCAGCGAGCAGTGCTCAGTCAACAGTTGCATCTGGGCATTTCTTAAAAGTAAGTGTTCCAGTCACTGGGCCAAGTGGTGTGTTTTTATCAGCCTCCCTTTTACAGAACCTCATATTCTCATTTGGTTCTCATTTGCATAAAGTTGAATGTCTGCAATCTCATTTTCACATGCCTCTGTGAATTCACACCATCAGTGTGAATTTCACACCCATACAACCCGAATGGAAGTGATGTGAAAATAACCACAGTGGAAGTGTACCATTCGACTTGTGTGAAACTGTTAAGCCTTGGTTGTCAAGCAGATGTTTCCTCCAGAGACGATTTGGAGTGATGTCACTGAGGATACCCACTGCAACTTTGTGACTCAGCTCCATTTTACAGTACTAGCACTTACAGTTGGCTGGGGCAGATCTAGCAGTGGCATCCCATGACCAATCCACATCTCTGAGCTCTTCAGTACGACCTGTTCTGCTGCCTGGAGACTGCATGGCTATATGTTTGATTTTACCTGCCTGATGGTTGAAACACCATGTCCACATAGTAGTAGTGTCCCTAAATCCTTCTCTATTTTTTTCTCTTACACCTCAAATGTCACATTTTCCCAGGCTGTTGGAGCCTGCTGGGACTGTACCTGCTCTGCTTTCACGCAGCTTTGTTCCATCTGTTTCAGCCCACCAGTGTCTTCACACTCTGCAGATTCCTCGCCTGTCTCCGGGCGGTGTGTTTTAGCGACTGTTATAAAGGCAGAGATGCATTGTTGTTGTTAACAGAAATAGTTTGGTTGTGACTAGTGATGTGACTTGTGAATCATTCTTTAAGGTTGAACTAATGACTCAGAGTCACAAGTCATCTCAATGAGTGATTCATTCGTGTTTCCTGGCTTGTGCATGAGTGCCACTTGTTTTGTTCATCTGAATTGTGAAGCCTGGATACAAACTTGTTCACGAAGAGTCTTCTCTTGTTCATGTGTCACATGACGACTGAACATGCTTAGTGTAGGAATGACTGATTCATTCGTGACTCTTGATTATGCTTCTTCTTAATTTTTGTCTTTGTCTGGATTGTCTCCTTCTTCTTGTCTTCTTCCATCTTCCATGCCTTCCTCCTTCCTCTTCCTTTTTTCTTCTTCTACTTTTTCTTCCTTCTCCTTCCTCCTCCTCTTCCTGCTTCTTTGCATCCTGTTATAGTAAAACATTTGTTTCCATTTCCTTCATTTAAGCTACTCAATATGCCAAACATAAGACAGGCAGAAAATAGTATTTTTGTTCAAACAAGGTGATTCAAAGCAAAATATAAAAAAGTGCTGGTTCAAGATATTTGCACAAGTGGTTTGCAACATACAGACAGATGTTCCTGTCAGGTATGCAGGTGAATTTGTAGTAAAATCTCTCATAAAATATTGAAGGAAGGGATGATGTGTGCTCTCTTTTGTAAGTTTGGTGAGGATCAGTGGCGCTGAATTTTGAGCTCCTTCTCTCAGTAATAACGGTCTTTGTGCTGATTCTAGGAGGCTGGCATAGATGAGGACGATGAAGAGGACGATGAAGATGGCAAGGAGGAAGATGAAGAGGAGGGAAGGCAGTCCTCCAGTGCGGCGGAGGAAGAATCTGGCAGAGCGGCTCTGCTGGCTGCCCGACTGAGGTCCGCCGCCCAGCGCTTCCTCAGGAACATGGGTCGGCTCCTGGCCGTCACACTGCTGGCGCTGGCTGGTGAGAGAAACGAAAAGTTGCATACATGGAGAAGAGGCTTTAGACTATAGACAGACTTTTCTTCTGATCAAATCTCTAGCCTCCGTCCTGTCAGAGCACAACAAAACACAGTGATCTCACATTAGCAGCCAGATGGCCAGTTTTCAGTGCCTAATCCTGAATGTGATGGCCCAAAATCTCATTTATCAGTCTAATTTCCTCTTTAAACTGTAGTTGGCCAGTCAAAGCATTGATGTCTGAATTTGCCTTTTAAGTTTTACACTGGAGCTACAAGGCTTCTGTATCTAAGACGTAATCAAAGCTTTGGGAAGCCCACCAGTTAGTGCATGCCCAAACTATCCCTTGTTTTGATCTGGATCTCAATTAGACTTGTTTTTGTCTATGTTTTTAAATAGATGTCGGGCTGACTTTATTAAAATTGATTACATAAAGAAAAAAATATTAAAGGATTAAATTCATTCAATTGATTAAAAATTTACTTATTCAGTGTGAGCAGTGTGAGCATTCTCCACAAGGGGAGCTATTAGCATTCAAATGTGCTTCATTGAAAGGGAGAAAACCCACACCTGTGGGAACTCACAAATGCATGATGTTTGTAGCTACAGACATATGAAGTAAATGTTAAGGTAAATTAAATGTTTGCTATTATAAATTACTGGATTGGTATGATAATTGATTGTGGCAACCTGAGAGTAATTCAGGCAGAAGCTGTTAGACAGTTCGGGGAACGTGTGCAGATTTGACTCAAATATGTCTGTTTGATTTTTAGCCCACTTTGAGGGAATAGTTACTGTTGGCCAATTATGATATTATATTGAATATGCATGCATCTCCTTCATCACATTCAGTGCTTTCTATAGATTCTAAATGCAGATAACTGTCCTAATAATCTGTGTTTTTAATCAAACTCTGATTTGCACTGTTGTTTTCCTAAGGGGTCACCTTGCCCTCTGCCTTCTCTGCCGCCTACTTCCTGCTCTTCATCGGCGTGTGTACCTGGTGGGCCTGTCATCTTCCCATCAGTCGCCTGGGCTTCAATACATTGTGTGTGATGGTCAGCTTCTTCACAGCGGGTCACCTGGTATGTCTGTACCTGTACCAAAGTGCCCTCACCCAGAGTATCTTTGCTCCGAGCAGCTTATGGGCCAGGTAAGCTTCTGTATTGCCATTTGCACCCAACCACTTACCTGCAGTTCAGTTTATAGCCCAGGGCATGTAGATCCAGCGTCCTTCACCAACAAACCTACTTTATTAATTACTTGTGACCTACTTTTGTTAATTGTTAGGGGTCTTTAAAACATTACATATTACATAGGTTCAGTAGGCTTGTCAATTTATTTTCAGGAACGTTGTTAAGCCACAGTGCCAAAATCAGTGAAAGGAGGTGTTTGGAGAGTGATTGTGCTTGGTGGGATCACTGGCAGTTGGTGGAGTTCACTGGCAGTTGTTTGACATCACTGGGAGTTGGTGGAGAACGCTTTAAATTGGTGGATAACACAGGCAGTTGACAGAGAACCCCGGTCATTGGTGAAAATCATTGCCTTTTGATCGAGAAAGATGGAATTTCTTGTAATTTGTTGAAATGCTTACTGGAGAATATGATGGTGTTTGATGGAGAAAGCCATTTGTGGAGAACATTGACATTCTTCCCCTTATTCATCAACATCATAATCATCTTCATATTTTGTCGCCATCTTCTGTTTTTTCTGGAGTTTGGTAGGGAAAAGTGTTTTTTGGTGAAGAACTTTAATGTCTGGTGGAGAACCTTGACATTTGCTGGAGAACATTTAAGGCTGAGATTATTGGCATTTGGGGACATTTGTTGGACAGTGTTAGGTCAGCATGACAGCGGCTGTCAGAGGGGACAGGCAAACATCTGCTTCATTAGTCTTTAAAAACACCCTGGATAGTTACTGGCATGTTTCCACTGGTCTATTAAGAGTAATGGTGGAGACATTTATAATCACCCTTCCCACATTACCGTCCTCCCCAATTCCTACCTCTCACTTTGAATGAAAGGTGTCATCAGCTTGGTGTGTGTGTGTGCGCGTCTTATGTAAGTATGAGAAATAGGGGACTATAGAGGCAGTGGGTGAGGAGTGTAGGAGGATGCATTATGTGTGAACTCACAGCTCAGAGGGAGACGTGTGTGTGGGGGGGTACAGAACGCTTTTGGCTCGGAGTGTAGGAATATCCTGGAGTGTTGGTTCTCTGGTGTGTTGGTGAGGGATCGAGGCGGGGGTGGTGAGGGGGGTGTAACGAGAGAACCTCTATGGCAGGACCTCCTCGCATTTCTGCTGGCTGGCAGGGTGCTGCGCCAACCTGGCACAGCACTGAGGTCTAAAGTTTAGAACTGGATACATCTGGAGGATATCTCACACCCACATACTCACATTTTTTTACTAGCAGCGTTTCCTGCTTAGTCAGGTTGCCAGCTGTGTGCATTCCTCCTGTCCCACAATTTTCATTTGACCTTTGCTTTGTCACGGAGGCAGCTGTGTTGTTGTAAACAGCCTGTTTCGATGTGGTGGGTGATTTATACACCGTCATTCAATCAACAGCCTGCTAACCTGAGGTTTCTGTACACCTCAGCTGATTATGTACAGTATTATGCAAACACCTGGGCACCCCTGGTCAACGTATGTAGTTTGGGGATTCTTGAGATCCCCAAATCCAGTCCTGGAGATCTGGTTTTGTGATTTCCCTGCTCAAAATCACCTGGTTCAACTCACCTGTTAATTGCCAGGTTTAGTGAGTGTGTTTGAGGAGGGGAGTCACCAAACGGTGTTGGACATCGTCCCTCCAGGGCCAGAGTTGGAGTTCTTTCCTTTACAGTGAGCAAGCTTATATATTAGGGATACCCCAGAATGGGACTTGTGGATCAATATTAATATCCATTTTGTCAACATCCATATCAGATTTTATGTACAAATCAGTTGATGATACATAATTAGGCATCAAGGATGGGTATCATGAGGATTGGCCTCATACTGATGCTTCTTATCAATACTGATACTTTTTAGTACTCTTATTTATCCTACTCTCCATAATTTGGTGCAACATGAAGAGATAAGAAAAGATTCAGTAGTTATTTTATCGTGATTGTTTTGGAGAAATAAGGAGATAAACTGTGTCCTGACTTTATATATAATGAGGGAGGAGCGATCACTGCTCAACAGCGATGTGTTGGTGATACAGAGCGCTGTGCCCATCCCTCCACTGATCCAATCCCGTGTCAACCAATTGAAAATGCAGCTATGTTAGACTGTATTAACTCAATAGAAACACCAATAGCAGTACCATTTGTTCATGAGATTCTCCAGATTTCAGTACTGACCAATTAGGAACCAGGAACAGTACCAGTTCTCAGTACACATCCCAAGAGTAATGCATTAAAGAGAATCATAGTATTTATTTCTGTAGGGCTGCAAATGCATTAAAAAATACTAAAATGTAGATGTTTTCGCACCATATCCCAGCAACAGCTAAACAGGTCAAATCTAAAAATTAATTTGCAGTACTGTACAAAAGTCTTGAACCTCCTTTATTTCTCAAATTTGATGTAAATCAAATTGTTGGTGCAACAATAGTATTTTTTTATTCAGGAAGCCTGGAGAACTGTTCCACAAGACTAGATTAAAAAAACAAGCAAGTCTGGATTTTTACAAGCAAAATATGGAGAAATGAGGGGTGGCTCAAGACTTCTCTTTCTTTTAGTGCAGTTTCTATTTTGAATTTAACACACTGGGAAAAAAATTAAGGATAAAGTGTGACATGTGCCCAACTTTTGCATGGGCCGCATTTTGTGATTGCATATTGTTATATATTGCATATTGTTATTTATGTTTGTTAAATATAGTAACAGCATAAAATTAAGTAAATGCAGTTAAGTACAACAAATGGTAGTAATTGTGCATTAATTGTGCAATGATTAATTTAAGAAATCAGCAAAATGTAATTTGACTCCTGAACTTTTGCTTGGGACCATCAGGAGCACAAACATTTAAAAATATTTTTCTCTCCCTCCAGGCTGTTTGGCCTCAAGGATATAATAACACCTTCAAACTGTTCCTCCTCCAATGACCTCATCCTCAACATGGAGCATGATTGGCCTGTCTACGTCAATCCTGGCATCCTTCTTCTCCTTTACATTACCGTGGCAACCGTTCTGAAGATCAGCAGCCACAGATGCACAGAGGTGTGTTTTCATATTCAGTAAACATGTACAGTGAACACAAACACCCCAGGTCACTACTGAGCCTAGTGCTTAGTAGTGTTTTGATTGATTATACAGGATGTTGTGGGCGGAGCCAAGGGGACAGAGAGCGGCAATGGAGAGGAGGTGGAGCTAAGACCTTGGGGGCCAGGACGAAAAAGCCCTGAAGATGACACTAAGGTGGGTATGAGGTCCTGTATGTGTGTTCGTGTGTATATACAGTACTGTGTAAAAGATCTTTAGCCACCATTCATTATATTTGGTATGGAAAATGAGATAGTAGGTTGGTACGGTATTCATGCTAATACAGTATAGAACACAGAGAGAGTTTGTATAATTTGAGCTAGCTTTAGTCTGTACTTTGTACTTTTAACAGTACTTAGTCTGACCACCGTTATGAACACAATTTATATCCTCTATCTAAGCTCTATTTAGGCAAGTTTTCATGTAATGTCTTAAAGTACATCTTCAGGAATAGTTCTCCAGGCTTATTGGGAGGACATTCCAAGGCTCTTCTCTGGATATTGGCTGCCTTTTGTTCTGTTTTCTGCTGAGATGATCCCACACTGCTTCAATAATTATGAGATCTGAGCTTTGTGGAGGCAAGTCCACAACTGATAGTGTTTCATAATTTTTTTCTGTAAGGTGCTTTGACTGTATTGTCAGTGTGTTGGGATCGTTGTTGTGCTGAAAAATGAAACTGTTGTCAGTCAGATGCTTTATATAGATGGTATTGTAGGGTGGCTCAAGACTTTTGCACAGAACTGTATCGATGTATAGGCCTATATTTTGTGCAGCATGCATTACAGGCCTCTAACAACTGCTGTAGTGTTTTAATGAGCCCAAATATATGAGCTTCAGACCACAGTCCTAAATAAGGGTGTACGCTCACAAAATCATCTGTACCATGTCTGAGCACATCTAATCTAGTCCAGTTTGTTTGGTTAGTGTGATCACTCTATACGCCATTTTATGATCTCTACCTGTGCCTGAGCATGGAGCTCGAATTTGGCTGTCCTGTTTAACAAACATGGAGACAAATGGACGACCCTACACAGGTAAACCATTTGGGCTGATGAGAGAACATAGGACCAACTGGACACGACACACTTAAATATTTAAGCTAAGTTAAATATTTGATAAAATCATTTTGGACCAAAGACCCACTGAATACACTGCAGGTGTCTGAAGATCTGAAAATCTGGAAGCTCACTGGACCAAAAGGATAAAAGCTGAGGCTGTTGGGTAATTAGCCAGGCCTTTGTGAGCTGAATTCAGTGTTCGGAGAGGGAATGCTCTCTGCAGAACTGCAATCTGGGAGGAATTCAGTTTAAAATCTTCTCAGTATGAGGTCTGTGATTGCGCTCTTTTTCTGTGTTTTGATTTTACAGCAAATGCTGCTGGCCACGGGTGAAAGTCCAGGGCAGGAATCAGACGCGGCTAACGCTAAAGAACATGTCACTAATGGTTCCAGTCAGCATGACCTAGGTAGGAGAATCTTAACAGATGTACAGTAAGTAGAGTGCCATAGACTGAAGGACAGTGGTGATTAAATTATATTATCATGAGTTTTAATTGACTGACAGTATTAATTGAATACATTAAAGACAGTGACCACAACCTATGACAATGGTTTTTCTGTGCGTGCGTGTGTCTTTGTGTCTGTGTCTCAGGGCTCAATGGAGAGGCACCCGAGCAGCAGGACGAGGAGAGCCCCATGCATCTAATAGGCAGGATGATCATGCAGCAAAGTTACGTCTGTGCACTCATCGCCATGATGGTAACACCAAACATCTACTTTATGGCCCTGTGCAAAAGTTATGGCACCCCTGATTAACTTGCATGTTTGGTTGATTTTAGGATATAAAGTAAACATTCTCTGCAGAAGCACTTCTGCACATAATGTTTATGTGACTTAAATGGATGAGAACAAAATGTGGCATGTTTGGGTGTTCACCACATTTTATACTGTATCCGGTAAATAGAAACCACGCATTAAACTGTGCATAAAGTGGCCATGTTTAAGTGCAATGCATGTAGAGGATGTGTTACTTAATTCCAAAAAAATATTGTTGCTGTTCGGGACCTTGTCTCTTCAGAATGGTAATGGAATGGAGGAGGAAATAAACCTAATGAATGTTCATATAAAAAAGATTCCTTTAAAGTCGTTTTAAACAGTTTGTAATTGTCTGTTCACTTTATAATGCCACGTTGTCCTCTACAGGACTGACTGGAAAAAAAAAACAAAGCAAAAAAACCCATTTTTGTTCTGACAATATTTTTTACCAGATTATTTTGTACTTTTTAAATCAAATGAAACACAAAACAGTCGCATATTTCATTATATGTGAATGAAGCCATTTTGCTCCTGTAAATAACAACTGCACCACTTTTTGGGGGATGTATTTATTTCATTAGTTCCTTTGTCCTATAACCTAATAACGTTTGCAGTGTGTTTCGTGTGTTTATGAATATGTAGATCAACAAAAATATTTATGATTAAAATCAGACTAAGTTGTTAGTTTGTATTCCTGTTTATATTAAACCATGCTTGTCATCGAATTTAAAAAAATAATAATACTTTTTTTTTTTATTCCTGGTAGTCTTCCAAGAAAATGTCATTTTTTACCTGCCTTTGGAACATCATCTGATTTTGTGATGTCAAGGCGCACCAGCTTGGTAAATTCAGTCCGTTCTTCTTATTGCCCCTGCAGGTGTGGAGCATAACCTACCACAGCTGGCTGACCTTCGTGCTGCTGCTGTGGGCATGTCTGATCTGGATGCTGCGAGCACGCCGTCACTTCGCCATGCTCTGCTCGCCGTTCATCCTGCTGTATGGCCTGGGGCTCTGCGGCCTGCAGTACGTCTGGGCCATGGACCTGGAGCCCGAGCTGCCCCAGCACGTGGGCTACATGAGTCTGAGGCAGATGGGCCTGGACCGAGCACCCTACCCCTGCCTGCGCCTTGGAGCCATGGTGAGGAGAACACAACAGTTAAGAGCATCGCATAGGGTGCGGTTTTGTGACACATCAACCAAGCAGAAGAAGCAACGGTCATAATATGTACCTTCACACCCAGATTATCCCTTAAAGGGCGCATTTTATGCAAAACTCACTTTTTAAAAAAAGCAAGTTATAATAGGTCTAGGGGCTATACAAAACATGTTCATCATGTTCTTTGCACAAAATCACTCTCACATAAAGAGATATCATCAGCTTAATTCTTGACAGTTTTGGTCCATTTCAAAATGAGCCGTTTCAAGGCTCTGTCCCTTTTATGCAAATAAGCTGTTGCTGGTCACGCCCCACCATCCCATGCTTAAACTGTGCGCTAACAGACTGGATTTTAGACATTAGAATCCATGTCCTTAACACCAGTGAAAGTGTTTCTTTCTTTCTATCTTTCCTTCCATCCCTTCAATCTGTGACAGTGGTCCTAGCCTGTATGGTGACCAGGCTGAAGGAAGGGAGGGAGAAAGAGTGAGAGATATACTAGGTGGACAAAAGTATTGGGACACTAATCACACGTGGAAAAAGGCAGAAAACAGGCAGTATCCAGCCCTATATGTTCGACCCCAAGTCGGACTCAGAGCAAGATGAACACAACACTTCATGTGTGATTTGCCTTTGCCGGTAGACATTGCGCTCGGCTTATCCGTGTTCATAAAACTAGGTGACAACATGGCGGGTCTTTAGCTAATCTGGTGTTGGGGCGCATCCACGGGAACAAAACACGCATCGTACGCCGTGATCGGTGTATTTTCACTGCAGTTTTTTTGCCTTAACCAATAGCGGAGGTTGTTTTATTGTGTTTTGTGCGAGTATTGGCCAGCTGGGTGGAGCGAGTTTTTGCCACTGCAGTGGTCAGGCCCAGCTGAATTCAGCATATATAAAGCTGCAAAGACCCAAGATGGGTGACAAGCAACAGGCTAGTGGGTGGGGTCTCGACAGATGAGGGGCGGTTCTATGCAAATGCCCCCTACTGACGTCACATGGGGCCCTCCAGCCAAACGGCTTGTTTTGAAAGGGCCTGAAACTGTGAAGAATAGAGCTGGTGATATCTCTTTATGTAAGAGTGATTTTGTGCAAAGAACTTCATGAACATGTTTTGTATAGCCCGTAGACCTATTATAACTAAAGTGAGTTTTACATAATATGTCCCCATTAAAAGCCCATTATTGTCCTTTTCTTGTCCTGTTTAAATTTAAATGATGTGATACTAATTATATGCCTGATTGACATACAGTAAAAATGCATGCTTTTCCTGTATGTTTATTATTATTATTATTATTATTATTATTATAGCTGAATTTGGTACCTTTTCTCCTCCTACAGTTTTTGAAATACGGGCATGGTTCCAGTGTCAAAACATCCGTCAATATACCCTGTTGTGTGCTATATAACTTCTTGATCTGTTGCTCATGTAGATAATCAATTTTGTGGTCAAGTCACCTTGGTAATACATGGGGAGAGAGCAAGAGGATGGTCAAGGCACCTTAAAACGTGTCTTGGAGAGTGAGTGTGTGACAAACGCGAAGACACATATGCAGAGCAAAACATACAATAGACTCATAAAGAGACTTCAAGACACTAAAGCTCAATAAAGATGTGTGTCACTGGTTGTTGTGGTTTAGTTGATAGTAATTAGATTGTGAATGCAGCTACATGTTCAACCGTCCTTACCCATAAATGGCTTGAAAAGAGCAGGCAAGTTCACGCCCCCACATTGGTCCGGTACTAAAGCGCCAGCCCCTGAATTAGAAGAGTGCATTAAAAAGTTGGGGTGTCTTCAAACACTGGTTTTATACCAAACATCCAATCACACTTCGCATTTTCTCACAGAAATGCATCAAGTTCTATTACATATCCATACCACACCGTATGGACAAAAGTATTGGGACCCCTGACCGTTAAATGAACAGGGAGTTTAAAGACATTGCATTCAAATACATAGGCTTTATAATGGATTTGGCTTCCCTTTGCAGCTATTACAGCTTCCACTCTTCTTGGAAGACTTTCCACAAGATTTTGAAGTTTCTGTGGGAATTTGTGTCCATTCATTCTGTAGAGCCTTTATGAGGTCAGACTGATGTTGGACAAGAAGGCCTGGCTCGCTATCTCCGTTCCAGTTCATCACAAAAGTGTTGGATGGGAATGAGGGTCATGGCTCTGTGCGGGCCAGTCGAGTTCTTCTACACCAAACTCATCCAACCAGGTCTTTATGGAGCTTGCTTTGTGCACTGGGGTACAGTCATGCTAGAATAGAAAAGGTTCTTCCCCAAACTGTGTCCAGAAAGTTGGAAGCATTCACTGGAAGTAAGGGGCCAAGCACAAACCCTGAAAAATCGGTGTGTCCCAATACTTTTGTTCATATTATGTGTTTTGTATAGAAAACAGTATAACATTCCGATAGAAAGCTCTGCTTTTTTAGGTCAGAAAAAGGCCGATTTTTGTGTTTAAATCCAAACTTTGGTGCCTTAAACGTCTCCAAGACTACGAGACGTAAAAAAAATTATGCAGATGGTAAATGATTTAAAGGCCAAATTTCTGAAGACGCATTATTCATGAAAAACCCTGATTCACCTTAAATAACGGATGTGGCCTGTGGAAGAAATATGATGCTAAAGATGTGTATTTCCCTGCTTCTCTGGCTCAGCTGCTGTTCACTCTGACGTTCTGGCTCCTTTTGAGACACTCGGTAAAGGACATCTTCTGCAGGAAGAAGAAACCGGCCACTCCACTGCAGGAGGTCACAACAGGAGGTCAGAGAGACCAGATCCTCCCTTAAAATCTCTTTTAAACCACTCGCAGAGCAGCAGCATGTCATTTGTTGCATAATGTGTGTATTGTAGATAGCACCTATGCTTTGTTCTACAGTGACCATGCACAAGGCACATTTATTTTTCATTTTATTTCCTCTTTTTACGTATTTTTGTTCCTTTTTCCTTCTTGCTCATTCACATCCTACTGTCTTTTCCAATAGAATCCCTTCTTCTTGTCAATGTATAAGTCCACACACTGGTCTTATATGTGGGGGAGTTGGCGGGGGGCGGGCTAGGGTGGCAGGGAGTGGGTTCAATGTGTAACACTGATCCAGAACTCAGCATGTGACTCATCTCTGCTAGTCTGGTAAGCTAATATGACCGTGTGGGGTATTTATGGAATCCTTCGGGTTCCTTCTGTTGCAGAGTGAACTATTTGGGCAACACATGAGAACGGCTGATTAAAATCCCACATATAAATAATAATATAAAAAAGATCAAATTTCTGTTCTCAGTGAATTAGCTTATAGTGTACAGTATGGATGAAAATCAAGGTATCCACAGGTATTTATTATTACATAATTATTAATTATAAGATTATGCATTTTTATGCATACAGTCATATGCAAAACTTTGGATGCCTGTGGTAAATGCGAAAAGTGCGAAAGTTATGGCACCTTTTACATTTTAGGGTTATTGATAGTGACAGGTTAAACTGTATTTAACCCAGTCACCAAGTGAAGCAGTGGGCAGCCAGGAACACAGCGCCTGGGGAGCAGTGTGTTGGGACGGTACCTTGCTCAGGGTACCTCAGAGGTGCTTAGCAGTCTTGGAAATCGAACCCATGACTTCCTGATTGCAGGGCGAACCCCAAGTACCAGACAAATACCATGTTTAAGTGTGTTAAGTGTGTCTTTTGAATCTATTCTGGTAAGGTAACATTTATTGTTTGGCCTTGATTTCTCAATTAACTGCCAAAAATATTTGTTTCACCAAAAAAAATCACAAAAAAATTACTGTTAACACCACTGTCAGTCTGTCAGGAACTAAAACAACTAGCCTCTTTTGTATTATTTTTGTCTTATTTTTTGCACGAAATTATGGAGAGTAGGACCAATAAGTATCAGTATTGATAATCAGTATCAATAGTGATACAGATATTTGTCATTAGGACTGATACATCTCTAGACTTTTTAAGTACAATTAGTCTCTTTTTGCACCTTTATGTTTCTCTGTCTCTCTCTCCCTCTCTGCAGAGAGTGCCGGGCGTGACGACTCTGTTCTAAAGCTGCTGGGCAGGGTGGTGATGAGCCTGTATGCCAAGTATTGGATCTATGTGTGTGGAGGCATGTTCATCATGGTCAGCTTCGCTGGAAAGCTTGTGGGCTACAAGATCGTCTACATGTTGCTGTTTCTGCTCTGCATGTGCCTCTACCAGGTAAACACTGTCCGTGCACAGACCTATGACCCCACAGCTTGGTTCTGATGTAAATTAGGCCTATGATTATGCTTCTGGCTGGTCCCAGCACATAGGAGATGTTTCATAAGGTGGTTTTCTCAGTAAAGCTTGATTACATAAGGACTGTTCTCTGGGAACATTGTCTCTAGGAACCTTATCTCCCATTGGATAAGTTTGACTTCTGGTTTGAGTTATCTGACTAACTGAAAATCCCACTTTGTAAAAATACCTGTTTGGAAATTAGTAGATGCTTCACTGCTAGTTCTATGGGGGACGCAAAAACATACAGTAGCATACAGAAACCACTGGAGCATGGGTAGCTCTGATGGTGTATGATGAAGGCTTGGAATGGTTATTAGGGATGGATATCCTGAACTGGTACCAGTTGATCAGTACTTAAATGTGGATAAGCTCCTGGTTCTGCTATCAGTGTTTATGCAGCGTTAATGCATTCTAACATATAGTACTGTGCATAGGTCTTGAACTTATAGACCTCATCTCTTCATATTTTCCTACTAAAGAGTCAGCTGCATTACTTTCTTGTGTTTTAATGTAGTCTTAAGGAACAGTTCTCCAGGCTTCCTGAAGTACTTTCAAAGCCTCTTGTTATCAGCCCAGTCCCTGAACCTGACCAGTTTCAGAGGAATGTTTTTGTCTGTTAAGCCACACAGTGACCTACGTTTGAATAATTTAATCTAATTTAAGTCCTGAACTAGTGAAGAAACAGGTACAGATGATTCCAGATGATCAGGCGGTGATCAGTGCTGAATGCTGAGTGGTTGGAACTCCTTTATCTAGGATCCTTGTATCTTTAGGCACTTTGCAGCCTGTCGCAGTAAAACATTTGTTCCTCCTTTCATTTAATTTCAATATGCCAAAGAAAAGACATCTTGGCATAAAAAAGTGTTTTTGCACAAACAAGGTCATTCAAAGCAAAATATGCAGACATGAGGCATGACTTTTGCACAGTACTGTTACTGGCATTTACAAAAGGTTGGTGCAAGAATGGATCAGTAAAAGGGATGGGAGATCATCATCACTAGCGATCACTCCTCCTCCTTCATTATATACAGGAAACCAAAGACACAGTTTAGTTCTTTTTTTCTCCAAAAAAGTCATAATAACATGACTGAAATCATGTTTTCATGTGACATCTTTATTTTTTGCACCCAGTTATGTAGAGTAAGATCTATACGCAGTAACAATATCAGTATCAGCGAATTCCTAATGACACTCATAACCAGACTTTACTTATCCTGTAATCGACAGATACAAAGTAATGCGGCTGTGCTTAACATAGGCTAGTAAATGTCCATTTCTTGGTCAAATATGGGGAAAACAGTGTAAACCTTTCTAGCAAGTAGCCTAATCATCATGAATACACGTAAAACCATCTTCTCTTCAAATGCCAGTAACATTACTGGCTCTTCAGCAGAAGTTTCTTAGTCTAGGCATGAGCTGATAGCCAAGTTCTTTCTTGCTTGCCTGTATAATCTGTAATATGTGTATCTCCAATACACCGTCAGTGATTTTGTCATGGAAACAGACCAGATTAGATGTTATTTTCTGTGTCCCCTCTCATTGTAGGTGTATTACTCTCTGTGGAGGAGGCTGCTGAAGCCATTCTGGTGGTTGGTGGTGGCCTACACTATGCTGGTGCTCATTGCTATTTACACCTTCCAGTTTGAGGACTTCCCACACTACTGGAAGAATTTCACTGGCTTCACCGAGGAACAGTATGTCTTTTCTTACACAATCGAATAAGTAGTAGCTAAAAACTTTATTGAATAAGTTAACATATCAACGTTTATTTGTGCTCACCTTTTATGCTTTCCTCAGATCGTTCCTTCTTTTTTTCATGGTGTGTCACTCATATATTAAGTATAATATCGTATTATTCTGAACTCCCAGGATTTAAAATGTTTATATGATACTAAAGTTGGGTGTTATATTAAACATCCAGGGATTTTTTCATAAAAAGAAAGCAAAATAGAGTTACTATTAGGCTTAACTATCACTGATCAGATCTGAGATCTGGGCGTGAATCCTAATTTTCTGGGGATCGCCCATGTTTGACAGCTCTCAGTCCAACTTGCTTTAGATACAAGTGTCTGCCAAACAAATATAATGTAGTGTAATGTATTGGATGTGCATTCAGGGAGTAATGGAGTGGCCGGTTGGGTGAATGAATGGACAGATTACAGGCAGACAGCTTCGAAAGCTTTCACTCGCTGGATTTCTTCAACTCAAACACAAAGTCTGTGTGAGCGGGACAATTAGTTGACGACAGTCAGAGGACATGCGTACACAAACACTATATCCTCACAAGAGCAGTACAGACCTGTTTAGAAGGAAAACATGGAATTACCGTACGGTGCAAAAGCCTTGAACCACCCTTCATTTCTTTATATTTAGCTTTGTATCACCTTGGTGCAAAAAAACTGTTTTTGCCTGTCAAACATCTTATCTTTGGCTTACTGAGTTGCTTAAACAAATGAAATGGGAACAAATATTTTATTTTGACAGGCTGCAAAGTGCCTAAAGATACAAGGAGCCTAAATAAAGGAGTTCCAACCACTCAGCATTTAGCACCACCAGTATACTGATCACCGCCTGATCATATGGAATCATCTGCACCTTTTTCTTCCCCAGTTCAGGCCTTAAGTTCTCCTTATGTAGCTCACTGTAAGGCTTAAGTAACAAAAAAGATTCCTCTGAAACTGGCCAGGTTCAGGTACTTGACTGAAAATGAGAGTTTTTGAAAGTCCTTCAGGAAGCCTGGAGAACTGTTCCTCAAGACTACATAAAAAAATACAAGAACGTTTGGATTTTTGGAAGCAAAATATGAAGACTTCTGCACAGTACGGTATGTCCTTTGAGGACATACAGTAAACAACCGTGCAAATCTCCAAAGATTATTTTTCACAGTTAACTACAATGTTAATAAAACAGATGGAGGTGTGTTTGCATGTGATACAGTGAGTCATTTCTGTTTATACATCATAAATTATTTATTTAAGGTTTAACTGTGTTTGAGCAAGTGTTACAAAGTCTGGCAAAGTACATTTACACAGTGAGTGGTGATGTGTGTTCTTATCTGCGCTCAGATGCGTGAGCATAAATTTGTGGGCGTTATTGTGTATGCTGCTGTGAGTGTGTTCATGAGGGATGGTTGCAATGCTGGCCACAGATGAGCAAAACAACAGACTGATGATGATAAACAACAGTAGAAGCATAAGAATAATACTTACTGACATGATAAATAAGTTTTTTTCACTCGGGTAATTTCAGGAGTTTAGGTGTATTCAGACTGCTGAGTCATGGTTTTCTGTGAATGTGTGAACACATCAAACGAGCCAGACTCCTTTGGTGGTCTCAGCATGATTTGTGTTGTGGTCCAATTAATTTGTGCTTTAAAATCAGTGCATGGTCCGCTTTGCTCTTTGAAACACACACACCATACGCACAGTCACAATTGTCTAGCACTTGGCAGGTTAAATACACTCCTCAGGGAAAAAAACAGGATGCTATATAATAAACAGTACTGCACAAAAGTCTTGATCCACTCCTCATTTTTTCATATTTTGCTTCCAAAGATCCAGACTTTCTTGTATTTTAATGTAGTCCTGAAGAACAGTTCTCCAGGCTTCCTAAAGGACTTTTCAAAGACTCGCATCTTCAGTCCAGGCTAGTTTCAGATGAATGCTTGTTGTTTGTTAACCCACACATTGAATCATACAAGCAGAACAAAGCACATCTAGCTTAAGGCCTGAACCAGTGAAGAAACAGGTACAGATGATTCCAGATAATTAAGCCAGCTCTGAAGGAGCTTTGTTGTGAAAAGCAAGTGGTATTAGATCTCCTCAGTCCTAAAGGGAAGCATAAAGAGGACACACACTATGAGACTGTTCATAATGTACATTTGCGATACTTTAAAGTGGACTCCGCCCATTGTAGTGTGATACAACATGATCCTTTTATTTAAACAGTATGATCCTTTTTTAAACAGTGTGTAAGAGTATGAGGGTGTGAGTGTGTGTAGGAGTGTGTGTGTGTGTGTATATCTGTTACTGACATCTCGTTTCTGCCCTCCAGGCTGGCTGACATTGGCCTGGAGACGTTTAAGCTGTCAGAACTTTTCACCAGCATCATGATCCCGGGCTTCTTCCTGCTGGCCTGCATTCTGCAGCTGCACTACTTCCACAAACCCTTCATGAAGATCACAGACCTGGAGCACGTCACACCCCTGCACAGGCAACAACCTTTTATACCTGAAATACATTAGTGCACTTAAGAATACATGTTAATGAAGCATTCTCCAGTGCTACTGAGACAATAACACAGACTGTACAAGCAAATTGCATCATGGCATAAATGTCCTAGTATCCTGATGATTTAAACAGTTCTATTCTAATGGTTAACATTCTTTCAGCATGTGTTTTACTCTTTGTCTTAAAAGGTGGAGTAAAATCAACACAGCAGCGGTAGCCGTGAGCTGTTCAAATGTCAGTAAACCGAGCGGAAAATGTAATCAGACGCAATATGTAAAATCTCCACCCATGTCTTGCATGATCCTCTCACATTGTGTACAGCCTCGCCCCACAAATTGATTTGCTTTTTGTGTTTCAACAAGCTACATGAACCTGCAAGATTTAGGCCTGAAACTTGTACTAAAGTTTCAGTACAAGCATCTCTCTGTCTGAATTGTCAGTCTGTGTGACTGGATCATGAACAGCAGTGAGAACCACCTGTTCATCTTATGAATCACAAACCCTCATCTATTTCAGTTTTTCTCTACTTTGGTCTTGAAGCCCCTTAAATGCATATTTTGAAAGGGGGGGTTGCTCTCAGGGTCCTCATCCAACAAATCTGCTCATTACCAAGCCCATCTTGAGCTGAAGTGGGTGTGTTCGAGCAGCTAATATCTATCATTTGAGCTGCTTTGTTGTCTTGGGAAGGTTAACTAAGCTTTAGTCTCAGTATTTGCCCTGCCTTACCCTTACCTACAGGACTAACTATCTTCATCATCACTGATGTGTCTCAGTTACAGATCACTGTCTGATATGCTGCCGTTTCTATGTTCTACCGCAATGCAGTGTGTTGCTGCTGAATTGCCTCTTACAGGTGTGTGTGTGTGTGTGTGTGTGTGTGTGTGTGTGTGTGTGTGTGTGTGTGTGTGTGTGTGTGTGTGTGTGT
>JBBPCX010000419.1:0-18752 GCA_037974365.1 Hydrocynus forskahlii
TGGGCAATGTTTAAAATGTTTAATTGCGATTAATCGCATGATTTTATTAATTGCATTATGCGCAAAATTTAATCATTCAAAAGTAGTGAATTGTGCACTTTTATTTTAACAGTACTGCTATATAAACAAAAGAGCAATAACATTAGGTTTGCAAACACTTTAAACAAATAAGGAGCTTTTTAACAGTAGTGCTCACTTTAACACAGTTACAGTTCAAATATTTATGTAAATCTCAACATAAACATTAATGCAATCAAACCAAATATAAAACCAAAGCTATTTGCCCCTGCAGGGCATTCACGTTTCATCTAGTTTGTTATAGAAAAACAAGGTCCTCTCAGAGTCCAGAGCATGGGAACCACTATAGCTTTATAACCATCATAATCCCCATAATAATTCTCTGATTATGCATAATATTTGCCTAGTTCTCATCAGTATCAGTGTCATAAACTGACTATAAACCGTATGAACTGTGTAAACTTAAAGGGAGTATTTTCGGCAGGGTACCATAGATTGTCAGAACACCGGCGCCCTGGTCCAGAGCCAGTATCAGAACAGTATATCAGGTATATCAGTATATCAGGCGCCTTCCGAGCAACAGCAAGTTCGCATTTATCTGTTATCTTTTTTGTCTGAACTGGTACCAGCAGAAACATTTTTCTTTTATCAGGGAGTAGCAGAAGCAGTCAGTACGAGTGTCCCTGGTCGAGCACAGAAAAACAAACTTTCAAAATAAGAGTAATTTTAAAACACAGCATTAATGCGCAATAAAAAAACGTGCCCAGCACTAGTATATTTATATATATATATATACATACATATACAGTAAACACCTGCTTATATGTGGTGCAGCAGTCGCGGCTTCAGTCTCCCGTATTTTTTCTGAGAACCAAACGAATAATTATGCGCAGAAACTCCCGCACATGCGCGGAAACTGCAGGTAACCTCCGCATTTTTTTTGCTTTTGTGATGTCCGGGCCTCGTCTGCCACGGTTAGCAAGGCAATCACTATATTTTTCACTATATGCAGGTGCTCTTGGAACCTTTACTGTATATATACACTCAGTCACAAAAAAGTTCTGCAACCAGATGGAGTGAAATGAATTGAACCTGCATATGGTGAAAGGTCGTGTGACTGTATCAGATCAAACAGACAACAGAGTCGGCAGTATGGGAACACCTGGTGGTATGGGAGTTGCCTCTGCAATCAGATGGTTGTGGGCTTGAATCCCAGGACTGCCCAGGACAGTGGTACATCTAAGGTACCCTTGAGAAAGGTGCTGCCCCCACACATTGCTCCCCACACACGCTGCTCCCTGGGCGCTGTGTTTAAAATGGGCAATGTTTGCCCGCTGCCCCACTTGGTGAATGTGGTAAATAGGTTAAATGAGTTCAATGTGTTAAATGTGTTAACCAGGTTAAATGGGTTAAATGGTTTAAATGCAGAGAGAGAATTTTACACTATTCACACTGTGGTGTGTTCACGTGTGACCATATAGGGCCGCTTTACTTTACTCCCTCTGTAAGTAACACACAGAAACATAAACACACACACACACCAAACCCCTATAAAACCCCTGTCAAACACCTACCAAACCCTTATCAAACCTGTTAAACCCCTACCAAACCTTCATCAACCCCCTGTCAAACCCCTACCAAACCCCTGTCAAAGCCCTACCAAACGCCTATCAAACCTGTTATACCCCTACCAAACCCAATCAAACCCCTACCAAACTGCTACCAAACCCATCAAACCCCTACCAAACCCCTGTCAAAGCCCTACCAAACGCCTATCAAACCTGTTAAACACCTACCAAACCCCTATCGAACCCCTATCATATATATTTATATATATTGCCTGCTATAGCCCATGGTTTCTTTGGTATATTCGCACATCTGCGAATATGTGTGTGATTTCTGGGTCTCCTCCTGTAGGGTGGTCCATGATCTAGTGCCCGATCCCCTGTTGCAAGTCATGTCTTAATGATCATGTGTTTATGTGCTTTCTTGCTGAGGAGTTTTTTCTGTTCTCACACTGCCCTGTTTGAAGGACAGTCTGGGAGGAGCTTTTTTTCCCTCTCCTCCTCTCTCCTCATGTATTCTACATCTCCTTATTTCCTCTGCTACCTCTTGACTGACCTGTCCATCCCCAAAAATGTGATGTTTGTGTATATGTATGGTCAGAGGGGTCCAATTTCGCTGCATGTAACAGTGTAGTGACAAACAAAGGCATTCATCATCATCATCATCATCATCATCATCATCCATGATCTAGTACCCAAGATTATTGTAGATTATGGATAGGGCACTAGATTATGGATAGGGCACTAGATCATGGATGGATGGGGCTCCATTGTGTGGTTCTAAAACCTCCAGTATTGTACTTTATAAAGTGGAAAGCCCCGACAAACTGAATTTATTAACATGATCTATATTCTCAGCCACAAATTTTTGCTGTTTAAAAAAGGCTTTGATCTGAGCAGCCACTATATCAAAAACTATGATGAATGTTGTGGATCATTACAGCTCTATATGTCTGAAGTACTTAGTGTTCACTTGATAATAAAAATATTCCCTGTCCTCCTGCTGCCAGTAATTATCAGTGTTGGGAGATTCAGCAGAATTACGAGACCACAAAGGATACCGGCCGTTTCCTTCTGAAAGGTGAGAGACCCCTTCAGATCCATACACACACACACACACACACACACACACAGATTAAAAAAAATAACCAGTTGGGTTGTTTGGCCTATAAACTAAAACTCATGCATGAAATACATGAACTGGTAAATGAAAGATAAATAAACTACAGAGAAAAGTTCAAACAGGCTGAATTTTCAGTTGAGGTGAAAAAGTGTGTTTATAGTGTCTTTACTCTACTTGACTGAATGGAAGTGATGCATGTATTATTTTTAAGGGTTTTATTTTTATTCATTAGTTTTATTTGTTTTAGGGACTAACATTGAGAATCTGGAATCACTCTCATTAATAACTTAATAATGAAAACCTTTTACCACTTTTCAAATATTAGGCATTATTAGTGTTCATTTCATTGTAAGGTCATTCTCAATGCTACGCAACATTGTCAATTTTTATAGAAACACGTCGAGCTCTGTTCATCGTTTACAGCAGGAACCTTCAGAATATTAGCATGATTTCATAAATGTATCTGTAATATAATTGGTGATTAAAAACTGATTTATAAATACACAATACTGTGCCAGCTACCTCTCAGCTCTTCATATTGCTCTTCCAGAGATCCAGACTTTCTAGTATTTTAATGTGCTCTTGAGGAACAGTTCTCCAGGCTTCCTGAAGGACTTTCAAAGACTCTTTTTCAATCCAGTCCCTGAACCTGACCAGTTTCAGAGGAATGTTTTTGTTTGTTAAGACACACAGTGACCTTCGTATGAATCACTCAAGCAGAACAAAGACCATCTAACTGAAGTCCTGAACCAGTGAAGAAACAGGAGCAGATGATTCCAGATGATCAGGCGGTGATCAGTATACTGGTGGTGCTGAATGCTGAGTGGTTGGAACTCCTTTATCTAGGCTCTTTATATCATTAGACACTTTGCAGCCTGTCACAGTAAAACACTTGTTGACATTTCTTTGGACATCAGACCTCAACAGCAGACAACAAAGAAAAACTGTAATTAGATGAAGTTCATTACTATAATTTTCTTCACTTGTTCACAGAATTTTTGTTCACACAAATATGCCAACACATAAAGTAAGAAAGACAGTTGCATAGGTTTTTAAAGCTAGTTTGGGAAAACTCCTCAGTTTGGATGATCTTATCATTAACCCATAGACCCGTTTATCAGCACACACTGTTCCTTTTTGTGGCTGTTCCTGAATCAGTCAACAAGTCAAACACTTACGTATGAAACTCTTAAAATGCACTGACATTAAATCTGCAACTAAGCAGCACGGTCTGTGACATTACATCACTCACCACTATATGACAGTGAAAATACACATTAATGAGTTTTTTAATTGAATACGCGTGTGTAAATTGGGTACTGTTTCAAAATACAACCGCAATAGTTTGATCTAAAAAACATAATTATGATTACTTAATTACTTTATCATGTTTTATCTAGTAACTACTAATTACTTATAATAATTACAGTTGATTGCTATTATTCAAATAGCAGAATTATCTACATTTCTCTTTATTACTGTAATGTAAATTAAGCTCATGTGTCCCTGTCCTGCAGGTAATATGCCCGTGAAGAATATTGAAATTACGGTTACAGACACTGATTACAGCACCTATGCCATTCTGCTTTATAAAAGAATGAAAAATATCACCTTCAAACTCTACGGTACGTTACCTGAGTGATATTTGCTACTTTACCCATTGACCCCCACTAACACGTCTATAAAATTAAGCACACAGCTATACAGTCTCCCTAGACAGACACTGGCAGTAGAACTACTACTACCCTGGGCTATTATTGTGAAATGGAAGTGCCATGTAGCTGCACAAGGTCACTATATGCAATGCCAAATGTCAGCTGAAGTCGTGTAAAGCACAATGCCACTGCTCATTTTGTCTAAATGGGCAAAATTCTCACAGACATGCTCCAAAATCTTGTGAGAAAAGTGGAGGCGTCCCAGAAAAGTGGAGACTGTTATAGCTGCAGGGGAGTGGCACCTCTATATTAACACTCTCAGGACAAGCTCATTTAAGTGGGATGTTCAAGTGTCCAAATACATTTCGCCATATAGGGTACATACTGATTCCCATCATGACATTTATTAATTAGTGTGTTAATACTGAACTGAACGTACTGTGTATCATTTTCACCATATATAACAGAGTGTTAAAGATGTATGACTAGTGAGACTACGGCTAATTTAATTTGACCACATAATCACATTTCAAAGGAACATAACAAATCTACTTCATAAAAAATACACCCACAGTTTTTAAATATTTTTAAAATCAGATGTTAACAGAATGTTCTGTATGTTAAAGGCCGCTCTCCACAGGTTCCTGAAGTCATTGTGGATAAATTTGAGGAACTTGCAAAGAAACATGGTCTGGGTTTGGATGTCATTTTCCAGTTTCCTGATTACGGTACAGCCCTTGTTTTGAAGTAATAATAAACTTCACAATGTGACTTTCTCTGACCTTCTCCATTTGTTCTCTTTTCAGGGTTTTGCAAATCTGCAGACAAAGAGAGTATTCTCGGTAAGAGAGATACTTTTCATTCATTAATACACCCATAATGCACCCTGATGACGACTACGGTGCACAGATTAGGTCTACATATCGTATACATGATGTGCATTATCCTATATTTATCCAAAATAAATTCTGGCCATTTTATCAGAAACAACCACTCTGTGCTTCCACTTGTTGGCCACTTTAATATAAACACCTACCTTATATTTCCACCAGACTGGTGTGCATTTAAAGACTCTAGCCCATATGCTGCTGCACAACCTATCACCCCCTCTCTATCTCATTGATTATTGGACGGGACCACCACAGGTCCACCATTGATCAGTGATCTTTTTGGGTGGTGAGCCATTCTCAGTTACTGATGGACAAACTTTGGATCCAAACAAAGGAGGCCAAAGTTTAATGACAGTTTGAGGTTTCTACTTGACAAACATGCCTGACGTATCTTGTCTAAGCTGACTGTGGTTTGACCTGGTTGTAGAGTAAAGGTGGATGATATGCTTAAACATCTCTATACCTGAAGACATTTTCACAATACACAAAATTGCATGACTATATTTACTTTTGCCAGCAAAATACATTAGCCACACAACGGAAAAGGGCTATTGAAACTCGCAAAAATAACTTATTCAAGAAGAAACAGGAAAAAGTTTACAGAGTTTAGTTCTCTGTTGCCTATAGTCTGCAAATAAACAAAATAAGAAATAAAACACCCTGTCTCATTGCCCACCCTAGTTTAAAGCCAAGACAGTCCTAGGCCTGACCTTTCACCTACTTTGATATTTGTGCTTTTGCCACTTATTACATAACACATATTAAATTTGAGCATATAAAAAAGAGCGGAGAAGTGTAACAGCATGTCTTTGGTGAACTCTGCCCACTGTCTAAACTGGCCTGCATATTTTGTTCTTATGAAATCTCAGCCACGCCAGTTTGTGAATACGGTCTCCCACCTCTGTCTGTTCCAGTTATGACATGAAACGACCAAATCCACATGCCTTTCTGACAGACTCCTCCTGTTTCACCCGCGGGACCTCTTGAAGGCAATGAGTGACTATGAAGAATCTGTTACATGCAATGGAAAGAATAAAGAAGGTCAAAAACATGTTCTTCTCATGTTGCTTTCTTGTGCAGAGAGAAACAGAACAATAATATTAAAGACATTCTTGAGTAATGTGGTTATATTCCAATAATATTTTATGTTGTTTGTGACTGACCTGAAAACATGGCATATCTATCTATCTATGTACACAGTCATGGTTTCAGTCCCTCGCGGATTTTTTTGAGAACCGAACTAATAATTGTTCGCTGAAACCCCCGCACTAACACGGAAACTGCATAGATCCTCCACATTTTTTTGCTTTTGTGACGTCCGGGCCTGGTCCGCCACGCCCCCTCATCCTCGCGCTGGTTTGCTAAGCACCACACCCAAACATAAACCCTGCATGAGGATGAGGGAGTGTGGTGGACAGCTTTTTTCGTGGCAATATATAATTTGTCATGCATTTTTGTGCTAAATTATTAAGAAAAATATAATGTAGTAATTTTGTAACATATCTATTAATGTAAATTCAGCTACATTTCCATATAAAATATAACTGTATACATTTTTGGTACTGTCCAGAGAACACAAAGAAAGCGCGTCTTGTGATGGTGAAATGTCGCTGTACTCAGAGGCGGGAGTGGAGCATCTCGAGTGTTCTCGTATTTTTTGTTTTGTTCTTCTTAAAGCCCTGAATTTTTATTACTGTAAATTAAATTCATTTATAAATGTCCCTGACCCTGCTTATAGACCACAGAAAACTCCTGTGCACAGTAGTCTATACGGGAGTAATATCAGTATTTTACATTCTAGCACTGTGGGAGTTCCAATGTAAAGTGTACAGTACGAATACGGATTTACCTTTACATTTTCTTTAAGACTAATGAGTTTTAAATTAAATTAAAGTGTTTTTTGGAACATATTTTGGGGCACATTTAGGGTTTACACTATAAAAATCGGCATTTTTAGGCATTTTTTTTTACCACATCACAACATTGCGGTTTTTCACCATACACGGGTGCTCTTGGAACGTAACCCTGTATGTAAACACTGACTATTCTATAAGACCGTAAACCATAAAGATACACATTAATTATACAAATAAAAGTAAACTTTCCATTGTTTCGTGTGAAGCTGTAGTAACACTGATTGTAGACATATGCCTAGCTCCTCAAGTCATGTGCAAAAATTTTGACACCTCCGGTCAAATAACATATTTTGCTGATGTATATAAGCTCCTCTACAGATACATACTTCTGCATAGTTTAATGCACAATTACTGTGCAATTAAGTGACTAAATTGAACTTACTGAGGAAATCAACAGCCTGTCAGATGGTACAGCACATTTTGTAATTTTTGTAATATGTCAAACCTTTGCAATAGATAAACTGCCCCATTTAGGCATTTTCTCTGTAGACCCTGCAACGGGTGTGTACTTATTTATTGCTAAGAAATGAATTAAACAAGTCATTTAACCAAAGTTTTCCCCTTGACTACACATATATTGCATTTATACAGTATACACAGCAAATATATTGCCAAACATTTTCGAATGGACACAGAGGCTCCAGATTTCATTGAGGCCAGATGTGAAGAATGGGCCTCAGTTACAAAACAGTGTGTGTTTTGTGAGTGTGTGTGTGTTTTGTGAGTGTGTGTGTGTGTTTTGTGAGTGTGTGTGTGTGCGTGTGTGTGTGTGTATGGTGTGTGTGTGTGTGTGTGTGTGATTTAGTAACCCTAAATGAGGCTCTACTTGCCTGTTCCTTTCCTGAACACAGTGGGATGTTACACAAGTGGAGTAGTAAACAGATGTTATGAAAAGTGCCACTTGTGTTATACAACATTACACACCACTTATAAAAGAAACACGTGCACAAACTTGATATGTAATAACCAATAACGTGTTTACCTATTCTTTAATGTTACAACTTATGAAAATAACTGAAGTATGTAATGGCACATTAAGAGCAGCAGAACAAGAGGAATAAAAAAACATGATTCTGATTAACCTCATAAACTGGAGGCTTATTATTAGATCCTTTTCACATTATTATTCTGTTTATTTTTACTGACTTATTATTCACTGTGAAAGTAACTGGTAATTATGAAAGAAATGTATAAACCCTTAAGAATGATATTAGTTTTAACAAGCAAAATATTTGGTGTCCTTCAAGGAGTAATACAGTGTGTTCTCTGGACTGTAAAGTCCATTAACACAGACAACTTCCCTGGTTAGAGCAGAGCAGAAACTCATCAGCTCCAATCACAATTATAGCAGAAGTCAGGGTGCAGGTGTAATGAAATAGTCGATTCAGAGCACATAATTAGAAACATTCACAATATTTTTAACAAAGTAAGACTGAAAACAGTTCATTACACTCACAAAATGTGTATGAAGAAAAAGTATGACTGTATTCTGGCATGATTTGTTAATCATGCCAGTGTGGTAAGGCAGGAGGCGGGCGGTATAAAAAATATATATATATTCAATAAATATAAACAGTGTAAAATAGTCTAAAACCATTTTTGTGACGTACTGTTGCACCTTTAGACAATTTTTGCATCGCGATATAATATTGTGACGCATCGCTGCACCTTTAGACACTACTGTAAGTGTGTTCTATTGTAATATGCGTATGTTTTGAGTCTAAAGGCTCTTTTCTAATAGGGAAATACATTGAAATCATTGTTTGTGGTAATCTGTGGTGCTCCACAGATGCAGGTTGAAAACGCTGGTGTTTTAGTTTAATTGGGTGCACAAATGTGTTAATACCTAACATGTTGTTCTTCAGTGCAGGTCCTCGGGGTTTACATGGTTCAGGGAGAGACAGAAGTCAAATGTAAATCTGCAGGAGTGCAGCTGGCATCCTGTGATTTGGAGTTCTTAGTTTACAGCTGTTTTTCATCCAGGGTTCCATGTGCCTGAAAAGCAGAACATGTGCAGGTTGTGTAACAGCTGATTAGCTGTGTTGAGTGTGTGTGTGTGTGTGTGTGTGTGTGTGTGAGAGAGAGCAAGAGAGAGAGAGGTGGAGTGTGATTGAGAGGGGTGGGCTCAGAAACACACTCAGGAGGATAAAAGACTCGCCTGCATCCCCAGCTTTAGTCTCCTCGCTTCCTAACTCACAGACGACTCCGCCGCTCAAGCAGCCCACACACAGTCCACTCACAGCCATGCTGGGCCCCGTGGTCTTCCTGCTGTTCACCGCAGCAGTCTGTGCAGACGTGATGCCCATGACCGGCTTCGACCTGGAGGAGGTAAAGCTCAACTTGTTACATACATTAAATATACTTTTACATGTACATATACATACACATATACAGATACAGATATAGATATAGATGTTCAATCCATTCTTTACGTAAAGGGGGAAATGGGGTGCTCCACTAATAACAAAAATAAAAAATTAAGCAAAGTTTTAGCGTTCAGTATTTGGTCAATTTGTGCAAATAATTATTTCACATTACAGAACGAATCAGACGGGAGAGTCAAGCTGCAAAGCCAGTCTTACTAATCTCAGTTTACTGCGCTCCTTTAGTGTTTTATCAATGAAGAACAAAAAACAGCACTAGCAAATGTATTTCAGGTGTATATGAGAACATATAAAATATGTTATTATATGATGTATTTTTATTAAATGTATTTTAATTTGGTTTGGTTCGATTAGCTAGCTTAGACCATAGACATGCATATGTACGCCAGTTTAGCTAAATTAGCTAAAAAGGTGCAGCAGAACATAAACACACGATAAAGAGCTTCTTTTTGTGCTGTGCATTAATAAAACTTGTGTCTAAACTGCACATATTTGATTACAAAAGTACCTTATTCTTCTTCAAACGTTTGTAATAAAAAAGACTGTCGCTGGGGGTGGGGCGCCGTAAGAACACAGAAAACGAAAACAAAGCACGCTTGACTCCTTGTTTGGCAGAAGGATTTGCCGATATTAAAGCTCAGGCGCTGCTTTTCCTTCTCTTTATGTCGCGGAACTGCTTTATAACAGTAATTAATAAACGCTCGGTGTGTTTTCGTGAATAAGACCAGGGGAGAAAACCATCATACACACTACATTTATCACATTTACTTCATTTATTACATCATGCTTGTGAAGGATCTTTGAAAAGGTCTTAAAATGATTTATTATTGTTGTTACTGTTATTATTGTTGTTTATGTTGTTTTTGTTCTGTTTTTGTTTTGTAATTATTATAAATTATTCTTAGTCGTATCAGAATCAGAATAAGAAAACTTTATTGATCCCGGAAGATAATAGTTTATGGTATGACGGAACAGACACACAGAGATCAATATAAAATATAAAGTCTAAATAAATCCAATAAAAGTCTGCAGAAATACTCGATATAAAATACACTATACTATAAATACAAATACTGGGTATAAATACTATAGATAAATAACATTACAGTGCAGTGAATTACTAGTAACACTAATAGTCGTTAGAAGTCTCTTAGTGCTGTAATTTTGATCAGTCCTATATAAGTAATTGTTTCTAAATTGTTGTTGCTTTCATGAAACCTCAGTCCAGTGTTGGATTTGGGTTTGTTATATATTTGTGTTAAACCAGTTTAGAGAAGGTTTGTAAACCCACTGTTTTCTGCCCTTCAGATGAAAGGGAAGTGGTACGTCATCGGCTTTGCCACGAACGCCAACTGGTTTGTCAGCCGTAAATCCAGTATGAAGATGGGGACCACCATTATGGAGCCCACCGCTGACGGAGATCTGGACCTCACCTACACCAACCTCAAGTACATTTTTGTCCACATTTGTCATTGTTTACGTAGCTGTCGGGAGCTCTAGACTCACCTTAAGACAGTTTCCCATGTTAGTATTAGGCCAAAACCTCAACTAAAAATCATTTTTATCACTGGATCAGATTTGGGGAAACCCTGAGCTACATTCTAATCAATGCACCGTAAAGAGAGAGAACCCAAACGGCTCCCTGCTCCCTACATAGTGCACTATAATACAGACTCCTGCACAAACAGTGTACAACACGTCTAACACAGAGCCGCCGGAGACTATGCAGCCTCCAGAATGGACACACTGGGACTATGTGGGTGTAGAAACTGGAATTTACACAGTGCCCCCTAGAGGAAGCAGGGAGCCATCTCAGATCCAGACAGGTGTGTTATTGACAGATGAGGTGCTGAAGAGAAAGAAAAGGATTGAATTGGACTGGTATTGGTGTCAGATACTTCAGTTTGCAGTATCAGTATCAGCTGGGGTGAAGATGCCCTCGAGTCGTGAGTTCCCCTTTAATCCTGAATGCTGGGGTTCCTGGACTCTTGCAATAAGGTCCTAAAAGAACAAGAAGCAGTTTGTCTGAATGGAAGTATTTTTATAGTGATGTGTTTTTTTCTATTTTCAGTTCTGATGGTTCCTGCTGGAGGATGACCCACCTCGCTAAAAAGACTGACATTCCAGGACGTTTTGTTTTCCACAGCCAGCGTAAGCCTGCTTCAGTTAAATTATTCTTTTAGTAGCTACTGAATCAATTATAGTAGATAGTCAAGCAATTAGTAATTACTAAATCATTTATAGCAGACAATGATTCAATGATAGACTGTGATTTTATTAGTAGTCACTAAATCACTCAAGTTACTAAGTAATTAGGCTTAGGACTAATATTTGAATTAAACGCCTGGAGTTTAAAGGGTGACGTTTCTCTTGATCCCTTGTCTTGAAACCATGAATATCCACATTTCAGTGTTTTTTGAACCTGTTTGTGATCCCGTCTTCCTGATCTCTCAGGCTGGGGGAATGATAATGACATGCGTGTGGTTGATGCCAAATTTGACGAGTTTGCTCTGGTCCACACCATCAAGACCAAAGGAGGCGTGTCTGAAGTGCTCAACAAGCTTTATGGTGGGACGTCCCTCACATGGATTTCCAGCTGTCATCACTAACTTTCACTAGTTTATCCGTGGTGTATTAGCAGGGAGTGAACTGGTTTTGTCTGTGGTCTCATTCTGCAGGCCGCACCACCGACCTGAGTGCAGACCGGAAGAAGCAGTTCCAGAAGTTCTCCCTGGACACGGGCGTCGAACCCGAGAACATCGTTATTCTTCCACCAAACGGTACTTCATGCTTTAGTGCACCTGTATTTGGTTCCTCTAAAAGAACAGCACATAAAGACAAGATAATTTGGTTCAAAATCATGTTCATACACAAATTTACAGCGTTCTCCTCTTCCCCTCAGATGTAGCGAAACAACCAGGACATGTCTGATTTTTTGTTTTAGTCCCATCCTCTCAATCTCAAATCTCTTATCCTCCCTCTGAGGTCCTTTTCTCTTTCTTTCATCTTTTAGCTAGAATCTTGGTCAAGCAAAAAGATTGCAAATGTTTTGACTGAGAGGAAATGTGGAGGAGGAGAGTGAGCAGTGATTGACACTCCATCAGACAAGCCTCCTCACTCTGAGAGGATCTAGGGTTTTTCACAGACAATCTGTCTTTCATGCTACTGTTGGAACATTATGAAAGTTTAAGCACATTGACAAAAAGTGCTTTTTATTGAGATTTTCTTTAAGGACTTTAAACTAAACCGTCACTCGAGGTTCTTCTGTAAATATAGATGATGTCTGTTCATGTCTTTCAGGTGAGTGTTGAGATGGACACACATCCTTGATCCTTTGGGCTCCAGCTTTCTTTCTGGCTTCTACACCTCAACTCTGTCCTGACTGATAAAGAGGAGAGCAGATTCCCACCACTGGAAACATTCATCTCTTCACATCTCAACGAAAACGCTCCAGACCCCTCTAAGAGTGACTCAAGCGCAGGAGCAACACTGTCGTTTTATCTGTTTGCTTTTACAGCAGAGGCTGATTTATCTGCTGCCTAATTAAAGCCTGATTACACTTTTCTCATGTGTTTGTGGTGTGATGAACAAGACCAGGGAAACACAAAATATTATATTTTCTAACAATGTGGTTTTTACAAATGTTATGTACACATTTTTCATTTTTTATATATAAACAATTGTATACTACCTGGCTCTTGCATTCATGATTGCTGGGTTTCAGGTTTTTATAGTTTGTTTGGCTATATTTGGGAGGAGGTTGTTCCGTCATAATACACAGTTCAAACCTCCACATCCTCTGAGACTGCTGTGTCTGTGCATGGTGCGGCAAACATGGACCCGCAAATACAGGAATCAGTGAACAACAAACAGTATTTAATCCACAAGTTTCAATCACACAAAAAAAGAACAAAAGCACACACACAAACTCAAGCATAGGCTCCCTACAAATTAAACAGCTTGGAAGCTGTGAAAACGGAGAAAAATATTCAAACTCTCACACAAACTGGAGTACAAACAAGATCAGTCCTTCACTAAACCAGGGCAGGGAAGAGATTATCGTCGAGAGACAAAACAGAATCCTCAGAGGCAGACCTGCATGCCCTGGGAAGGAAAAAAAATCAAAGGTGAGTCTGGCTTGGTCGTGGCAGCGAGTCAGAGTGACGTAGGGGTAGACTGGCTATAATAAGGAAGACAGAGATAGGAATAGTGAGAAGCATTTCTAATGTAAGTAAAGAAATAAGGTAACAAGACAAATAAACAAGCCAACCAATGAGAAGACAAATGAACCTAAACATGTAATTTAGGAAAAACTAAACACGGGGTGCTAACGTTAACGAGTGTTCAGCTGAAACTCAATGATAAAGCCCCACTTGGCAAAGCAAAGGTGTCTGGCGCATCATGGCACCCAGCTTCACATTCTGCTTGCTAAGATGCCAGACACGACAGGTAAACAAAAAAAAAAACAACAACAAAAAACCCCCCTGAAACTCAATGAAACAACCTTGAAAACCAAAAAGCAAACTCAGGCTCAGTAATCCGAGGGCAGGGACCGCCAGGGGTGGGGTGGAGGTGGCGACATTGACAGGTATCTTCATCCCATGGTTTTTAAAGACCTTGTTTACTTCAGTTATGTGCTCCACAAATCTTTACCCTTGAAAACAAGTCATTCCAGATGCCTCAAAAGCTTACATTTCATTGTAAGTGCCTCATACTTGCTGGTCTTGCCCTGTTTATATCGACAATGATGCCAATTAGCACTCAGACAGCAGTATTTTGAAGGGAAGAAAACCCTTCATTCACAATTCATTGAACATAAAATTAGTTCTGTGATGCCCACTAAACTGCCAGTATTGCAACGGCCAATATCACAGTTGTGATTAAAACACATTATGCTGCGCAGCAATATGCAAATGAGCCCCTTAACTGTGACATCACAAACTGATTTTATATGCAGATAAGGTTTGTCACACAATTGAGGGGTTTATTTGCATACTGATGCCAATTAAACTGCCAAAAATGCAAAGACCATTACCATGGCAGAGATTTTTAAAAATTATATTGTGCGGCTTTTTGGTGAACGCCACATAGAACATCAGGTGTCTGTGGTGGAGCACAATCGGAGGGTCTGTAGAGCAAGAAACAGACTTTGGTTCATCAGGCAGACATCCAATAACTGATGGTTCATCAACACAAACCAGGGTAACTTTCATATAAGGAGCTGTTTTACAACAACTGACCGTTTCTTGCACTTCCAGCACATATCTGTGCGGCTCGTGTTAACATGCTCGAATGGATTGTTGATATATTTAACACTGTTAATAATATTGATAAATGAAACATCATAAATAGAACATTTATTATTGATATTTTTGCATCACGATATAATATTTTGATGCATCACTGCACCTTTAGACACTACTATAAGTGAGCTCTATTATAATATGTGTGAGTCTTAAGGCTCTTTTCTAACAGGGAAACACACTGAAATCATGCTCCACTAATAACAGAAATAACAGTTTAAGTAAAGTTTTAGCGTTCAGTATTTGGTCAATTTACCAACAATTATTACACATGACACACAAATCAGGCGGGAGAGTAAAGCTGCAAAACTCACAAACTCCAGCCAGATGGTATAAGTCTTGCCTAGTTGAAAGTAAAGAGTATATTACACTAAGTGGGACTGAGGTGACGTCTGAAGAAATGCTGCTGGGATGGGTTTCTAATGCCCCCCAGACGTGTCCGAGCTGAATAACTATACAAACTCCTGCCTGCTCCCTTTTTTAAACAGCCGATGTTTGAGAAAGCCCAGCAGACCACACCGACACTGACTTGATGGAAAAGACACCAGTTAATTGTGACTGGATTGATTAACATAAAAGATTTCTGATAAGAAATATCTGCTTTACCCTTCCTTAATTTTAAGTGTGTAAAGTGTCCATTTGTGGGGAGCAGTGTGTGGAGAGTATGTGATGAGCTGTATGAGGGGAGCAGTGTGTGAGGAGCAGTGTGTCTGGAGGGGAGTAGCGTGTGTGAGGGACCTGTGTGAGGGAAGCAGTGTGTAGGGACGGTACCTCAGCAGTATCACTAGCTATAATATACAAGGACAGAAACCAATCATGTAACACAATCACTTAACTGAAACACAGGACATCCGACAGAACGTAACTCACGAGACAAACACATTTTTCATAATAAAAGTCCGTTGTACAAACATAAACAAACAGTGGCCTCAAGTGGCCACTGAGCAGGGACGTGACAAGTGTAAGAATTATTAACACACACACACAAACTGTCTCCTCGTTGCAGGCGGGGGGCTTGCCTGGACCTGTGCAGCGCTAGGGAATCCATCCCTTGATGCCGGGGAACCTGCTGTGCCTCTGGACGATCAGTCAATCTGTCACATCGGGGGTGCTCGGAGTGGTGAGGCAAGGCACAGACGCAAGGTTCCTTTTGATGTGTTTTATTAACAAACACAAACTCTGCAGAAACACAACACAAAGAGGTACGAGGGCCTAAAGCAAAAGCATACTTAACAGAAGACACATGAGGACCAGGCAGAGTGAGGGCATCCATAAGGGTGAGTGAGGGTTGACCGATAACTAAATACAAAACTCTTGGAACTTATATACATTACGGACAGAATATATACATAAGGACAGAAACTAATCATGTAACACAATCAACTGAAACACAGGACAGCTGACACAAAGTAACTCACAATACAAACACACTTTTCATAATAAAAGTCCATTGTACAAACTTAAACCAGCAGTGGCCTCTAGCGGCCACTGACCAGGGACGTGACAAGTGTAAGAATTATTAACACACACACACACACACACACACACATTCTCTGTCAGAGCTTTTGCATGTTACAGTGAACATATTGAACTACATACGGTTTAGAAAACTTCAGTCCAGTGTTGGATTTGGGTTTGTCTTATATTTGTGTTACCAGTTTAGAGAAGGTCTGTAAACTGGTCGCTCTGTTTTCTGCCCCACAGATGAAAGGGAAGTGGTACATCATCGGCAGTGCCACAGACGCAATCTGGTTTGTCATTCGTAAAGCCAGTATGAAGATGGAGACCACCATGATGGAGACCACCATGATGGAGCCCACCGCTGATGGAGATCTCAACCTCGCTTCCACTACACTGAAGTACATTTTTTTCAGCATTTTTCACTGTTTACCGAGCTGTTCACAAAACTAACAACTAATAAGAATTTACGTCATACATAAAGAGTCTTTTCAACCCTGTAGCTTTCAAAACACCCTGATTATCAGGGGTGTGTCGATATGATACTCAATATCAGTCCAATATCAGTCCAGTACTGGCCTAAATCTCTAAAAGCCTGAATGATCACATAAACACTGAACTCTGATTAACGCCCCGCAAAGAGACAGAGATGAGGACACGAGTAACACAGACGAGCAGCAGGGCTGAATCCCAAATGGCTCCCTGCTCCCTACATAGCACACTAAAATACAGACTCCTGCACAAACAGTGTAGAACACGTCTAACACAGCCGTTGGAAGCTCAGCCATGTGTGCCGAACTTTAGAATGGACACACTGGGACTATATGGGTACAGACACTGAAGTTTACACAGTGCCCCCTAGAGGAGGTAGGGAGCCATTTCAGATCCAGACAGGTGTGTTATTAACAGATGAGGTGCTGAAGAGAAAGAATGGACGGGAGTGGACTGGTATTGGTATCAGATACTTCAGTTTGCAGGTTCAGTATCAGCTGGGGTAAAGCTGGGGAGCTGCTGACCTCGAGCCTGGTGTTCTCCTTTAATCCGTGTAGGAGACCAGTCTTAAATGATGGGGTTCATGGACTCCTGCTATAAGGTCCTAAAAGAACAAGAAGCAGTTTGTCAGAATGAAACAAGTATATTTTAAGTGTTCTCCGTTCTGAAGGTTCCTGCTGGAGGATGAACCACCTTGCTAAAAAGACTGATATTCCAGGACGGTTTTGTCCACAGCCAGCATAAGCCTACTTCAGTTAAAGATAACATATAATACAATAGAAAATAACATTTAACATGGCTGTACAGATCAGTCAGATATATAGGCTACATATACATACAATCACACAAATATTTATGACAACCCAAAAAACTTTAATAAACCCTAATCTTTGGTTATACAGTTAAGGTTCGGCAAAGGTTTAAGCCCCAAATATCATTTATGGTAGGTGCTTACTCTATTAGTAATGAATCATATATAGTATATACTGATTCTGTTAGTAGTAACCGAGTAATAAGGCTTAGGACTAATATTTGAATTAAAAGCTTGAAGTTTAAAGAGTTTACTTTCTCTTGATCCCTCGTCACGAAAATGCACATTTCAGTGTGTTATGAACTCGTTTATGATCCCGTCTTCCTGATCTCTCAGGCTGGGGGAATGATAATGTCATGCGTGTGATTGATGTCAAATTTGACAGGTTTGCTCTGGTCCACACCATCAATTTCAAAGGAGGCGTGTCTGAAGTGCTCAACAAGCTTTATGGTGGGACGTCCCTCACATGGATTTCCAGCTGTCATCACTAACTTTCACTAGTTTATCCGTGGTGTATTAGCAGGGAGTGAACTGGTTTTGTCTGTGGTCTCATTCTGCAGGCCGCACCACCGACCTGAGTGCAGACCGGAAGAAGCAGTTCCAGAAGTTCTCCCTGGACACGGGCGTCGAACCTGAAAACATCATCCTTCTTCCACCAAACGGTACTTCATGCTTTAGTGCACCTGTATTTGGTTCCTCTAAAAGAACAGCACATAAAGAAAAGATGGTTTGGTTCAAAATTATGTTTATACGCAAATTTACAGCACAAGTAACTTTCTCATCACCCCAGATGTAGTGGAACAGCCTAGACGACCGTCTGCAGTGCAGGGGCCCCACAGGGAACGGTTCTGGCTCCGTTCCTTTTCACCATGTATACTGCAGACTTCTCTCACAACTCCACCGACTGCTTCCTGCAGAAGTTCTCGAATGACTCTGCAATAGTCGGCCTCATTATTGATGGGGACGACAGGGAGTGCAGAGAACTTACCCAGGACTTTGTGGACTGGTGCCAGCAGAACCATCTCCAGATCAACACTGGAAAAACCAAGGAGCTGGTGGCGGACTTCCGCAGGCACAAACATCCTTCACTGCAACCATTGAATATCCAGGGTATGAACATTGAGGCTGTAGAGAGCT
>JBBPCX010000496.1:0-18742 GCA_037974365.1 Hydrocynus forskahlii
GTGTGTTTGTGTATTGTTGGAAATAAAAGCCTGCATTATGGAGATCCGCGCCTGCGCCTACCTTTCTCCTTCCCAGTCCGGACCGAATATCGTGACATGTGTAGCCGAATGCTGTAGTTATGTGTTTATTTTAAACAAATGTAGAATAGAGGACACACAACAACTTGATGTAATAGTCATTGTATTCCTTCTTCACACACTTGATGAAGCTGAAGTTAGGCAAAGGGTGAATATTTCCAAGATTTTTAGATGTAAAAGGATTTTTGTGTATAACTTAAAATTCCTTAAACCTAGAAAGAAAGAAATTGTGATTTAGACATGATGGCTCTGTGTTGTTTTGCTCTATGCCATTTCATTAGTCTGTCGAGACTTTTCTTGCTGTTTAATGCTGAAAAATCTGCAACATCGTAAACAGTGGAAGACAGCATTCAAGCAGGAAGTCATTTAAAAAGTCACATCAGTGCAACAGTCTGAAAATGATAAGTGATTTAGAGATTTTAAATAGCACACATTTACATCGACCTCTACTCATTTTTCCACCAGACCTGGATAGTGGCATTTCCTCTTTCTTGCTGCTGTTGCAGGGAGAAAGAAGTCTAAAATCAGTGAAGGTGATACCTATAAACAATATGTAATGTTACATTTTTAGTCCCATTGACATGCCAACTTAATATCTATTTAAATATTTCATTTCCCAGCATTTTCTTCCTCACTTTGAACATGACATGAATTACAAACACTTGTTACTGTTGATAACCTCCAAACTTAGTCTGGAGGTTTCATATCTTCTACTGTTTAAAGGCCCATTTATACCCTCTTTTCATTCGTAAGTCCTTCTGTCCGTCTGTCCTATTTGTGATTACTCTTCATACTTCTGTCCGTCTTTTGTATTGAGGCACGCAGTAACACGATATCGCCCCTACTATTTTTGGTGGTATTGCTCCGTTTCATCCATAATCGTAAACTCCCCCGCTTCATGCAAAAATACGGTCGTTTACGTAGGGTATAAATGGGCTTTAAAATGGTTTTGTTGAGAAGGTGTAATCATGTCAGTGTAAAGCTAGCTGTGGGTTTAGTTTTCGGTGGCATTGGCTAGTGCAGGTAGAAGTTTGTTAAAGTTACCTTAGAAAACACCCTATGAGCTAAATGTAGAGGGAAAACTATTTGTCCAGCGTTGTTAACTTACAGCAGAGGGATGTGACAGCCATAAATCAAATACATTCATCTTGCATATAGCAGTAGCATCTTTTTGCTAGCAACAAAACATTAATCTGCAGTAAACAAGAAAAAAACTCAGTTTACCTGACATGGTCCAGCTACATCGATAATCCACGTTAACTGGTAAATCATTAGGCTGTTCGGTTTCCTTCAGATAGCTTATATTAGGCTAAAAAGTGCTTAATAAAACATGGGTTACCGGTTGTCGCTTTCGTTCCGTGAAGGTTCCAGGCTTTGATCATCTGACCATGTTTGGTCGAATCCCCGACTGACTGATCCTTGAAACCTTTTGTGATCTGCAAAATGATGCGTGCCTTGGGTTGCCAATCCCTGCGTAGGCCTATAAGGTTTTATATTATGATCTTTCGTGATTAGGGTTAATCGTTTGTTATTTACTTTTTGTGAATTAGATGTTGCGGCTCCTCAGACAAAGAGCATCTCCTGTGCTTTGGACACACCCACGAACAAGCCATTGGTGGGATACGATAGTTCCTATGTTCACTTGCACTCAGTTCATCCGAAACTTCAGAGTTTCTCCAGAGACATTTGACTACATTTGCCGCCACCTTGGATGCATAATTTGTAGACGGGACACCAATTACCGCTTGTGCATACCTGTGAAAAAGCGAGTTGGCATCGCGTTTTAGAAACTAGCTACTAACTATGAATACAGAACCTTGAGTCATCTGTTTGGAGTGGGCATAAGCACAGTATTGAACTCTGTGAGAGATTTTTGTGACGCTGTGATTACGGTGCTTCTTCTTGTACACATACTGTACCAGTCCCTGATGAAAATGCATTTGAGGAAATGGCCTACCATTTCGATGTTCAATGGGGTGTCCCACAGTACATAAGGGCTATTGATGGAAGTCAGATTCCAATAAGAGCTACAGAAGAATAAGCCAGTGACAGATAGTAACTTTTCAATATGTTTAAAATTATGAACTAGGGTATTAACAACTTCAGATTTTTTCAAGTCAACTTATCCATCAACAAAGTCGAAGTCGAGTTCTCCAGCAGGTCCTGGTGTTCCTCCGTGACCCTTCAGCTGAGCCTTTAGTTGTTCTCTAGGCACAAGGACTTGAGCGACTTCTGCGATGCCTGAACGAACTCCAGCAGCTCCTCGTGGTCCTTCTGCATCATCTTCTGCAATCTCAGTAGTCTCGCTGTGTCTTACCGCAGCTGCAGCTTTCTCTCCATGTCTTTCTCTGACTCCATCTCGATAAGAGTGAGTCTGTACAGCCGCACGCTTTCTATTATAGGGGAGAGGGCGGGTGACGTCACAAGCGGTCCTCTTCAGAAATGCCCTACTATGAACTGTCCAGATTCCTGGTGATTATTAATAAATATAGTACAACAATAAATAGTATAAGTAGTAACAGTATTGGTGGAAATAGATTGCCAGAGTGAGTGAATAATCTGATACATAAATACAAGTATTAGAATGTCGGTATATACAGGAAATCTCATTTTGTGCTATTGAGTTATGAACAAAAATAAAATGAAAATGGAATAGCATTAAATATATTAGACAGACTGTTAGGGTGAATATCTGTGTTTGTGTGTGAGTATGAGAGAAAAAGAGATAACTGTTTTTTTTTTCCTAGTGCAGTAACAATTCGTCCCATGAGGCCAAATTTAGCCTTACTTGTGGTCTACATACTGTTTAAGAATGACTCGCTGAATTTTCGTGTGTGCTCAAGGAACATTCGGTCCCTCCTTTCATCTAATGTGTTCCAGGAGGTCCCGCTGCTGCAACTTCCTTTTTCCTGTAAAAACAAAGCAAGGAATACACAAACATTAAATTAAATTACTGTTTAATTTGCATTACATGTTGCCTAGGATTACCCAGATGAAATGGTTCTAGCAAATTATGACAGGCCACAATCGGATACATTAAACCTTATTCACCAACCCCTCTTACAAAGAAATCTGTTTGCAGTTTTTAGGATTTAGCATTCACTGTTTCTGATCTTGGTTCATATATAAAAACTAAATCTACATACACTCATGAGCACATAAATCCAAACAGTACAGGCGTATCTTTTTTATTAAAACATTTGTTTTGGTATTACCTTCAAACTAATTTGGATGAGAAATTATTAATTGGAAGCGCATCCTCTGCAGTTTGACTGACGGTGTTGTACCCCTCTGATCAGTTTTCCACGATAGAAGTTCTAGCACAGTGTGTCATAGCGTGTTGAGTGCATTTTCATGCCATTTAGAATTATTAATTTCAATTGATGTAATGGTTTATTTATTTCAGCTTTATTTTTGATGAGATGCCGCATTGAGAGAGCACAGATCATAAAAGAGTTGCAGGCCGCAAATCTATTGCATAACCATGTTGGTGACAGAACGTTCTGGCTGCATTCATTGTGATACATCAATATCTCACATGTGAAACGCAGTAAGGAACCGTGAGCCACAACATCACTTCACTACACCACAGCGTAGCCTATCACATCTAAACGTTGATTAACTTAATTTGGCCTTGCTTTGAGAGCAAATATCTTCATGGTGATTAAGGTAGCATGGCAATGAAAACCACAACAAATGCACATATGGTGGGCAATGGCGTCAAAGCAATTTGGAAAAAAAAGACTTAATGCTGCATCACTACGTTGTTCCATTGTAAACCCAGACATAGGCTTCTATAAAGCAAAGATTTAGCTATATAAGACAGCTTGTTATTTACCCTTTCCGACAGTGTTTGGTTGAGTGCTTGTTGATGGCACTGGCGGTTCATCGACAGATGGTAACATTAATGGTACATCCTCTTCACATGAAACACCTTAACACAGAATGATTATGAGATTAGAGTGATGCACGGTTTTAGGAAAGATGCACATTAGCGTTATCTGGTGCTTCACCACAAACCAGCTGTTGCTACTGTATGATAACCTGCTTTGCTTTCAATAGCTGGTAAACAGTGAACTGGAAGTGTTAACATTAGCCTTTGTAGACGGCACAACAACATGAAAAATAACGATAGTTTATGTTTATTGGGTATAGAAGAGCAACAATTGACAGTTTAATCGAAACATTGTCACGAACTGGTTGTGTCCAGACAGGGAAGGTGAGGCACAAACACGGACTTCCATAACAGGGTTTTTACTACGAACAAAAACACAACAGAAAAAGGCTCGAGGGCCAGACACGAAAAACAGAACTAATTGAGAGTGAAGACACAGACTGGGAATAATATGAGGGTATACTCCATAAACTAAAACTAACGACTGAACAACTTAACCCTTTCATGCATGAATTATTAAATCACTGAGGTGGATTTTTTCCCCATTTTTTTACCCACAAACAAGACATAAAACGTGAAATAGATTTTAAAAACATTATTTAGAGATACACAACTGTCCACTGTAGTGGACACTGCGAATGAATGGGTTAAAAATGCAATTTAGTGGTAAATGTTCTTCTTTATAGAAACCATTGCTTTAACAGGTCAAACACAGAAAATGTTTGGTAACTGATCATATATAAAAGATTTCATTTTAAAATCAGCTCAGATAAAAGTATTAATGGTGTGGTTACTAGTAACTATTTTGATCATATTATTGCAATATATCAAAAGTAAAAGATTAAAATGTTACGAGTGTAATGTCTTTATAATGGTTAAACTTCAACAGTCAGTTGCAAGAAACATACAATTTGTCACATTTTTACTAAATACATGAACAACATGTTAAAATGCCAACATTTGATTACAATGAAGTAAGAACAGGGAAAAAATTGGTAAAAGTTTTTCTAAAGAGATTTTTTTCTAAAGAGATTCAGCAAGATTGACAAATGTCTCAAAATTTTCATTTGATGAGTCGCAAGATGGTTTGACTTGGAGCTCAGCGAGTGTGGAAATGCCTGAAACATCCTGGGCACAATGCCACTGTGCAGGCCTGGCAGACATACTTGGTTCTCTTCTGGCAGATCTCATCTCTGCAACGACTGGCATTTTTCATGTCCATCAACAGTGGCTAGTGATGTCCGGGACCGTAACAGATCTCCCCAGGTATATTCACAGTCACTTTTTTGGGGACAGGAGGTGGTGAGGCATATCTTGGCCTACCTCGGGAGTGCTCGTGTGACCCAACACTAACCAGTGTTGAGGCAACTGATGCTTTAAATTCGAGAAGATCCTTGTCCTTGCCATGCCTCTGGCGGTAAAACATCCATGCATTCACACAGGTGACATCCAAAAAGTGGAAAAAAATCCACAAGTACCGTTTTTACGCTGACGCGCATATGTAGCCACACACTGATCCAAAAGATCTACACCTCCCATGCTGACACTGTAAACCTTGATGGCATGTGGACGCAGGATTTGGATGACTTTTTTCTCCTTGGTCCACCTTTTGGCTACATCTTGTGGATACTTTCCTGCATATGTGGAGGCAACATGGATGATCTGCCTATCCAGCCACCGGGTCACAGTGATATTCCCTTCACTGGTCACCACTGAAGCGGCCCCTCTCCCTTCCTCAGTCAGTGTTTCTTTATCCTTCAGTTTAGCTTGAGCTCCCATGAGCCTGTTGGCTCTGCAGGTTCCTGTGGCCTCAATGCCTTGATTTTTTAGTTTCTCCAAAAGGGGGATGGAGCAGAAGAAATGATCAAAGAACCCTTTGTGGTTCTTCCCTTTTATGTTCTCACACAGTCGGAGCACCACCGACTGCTGCCATGCCAAGCTCCCCCACTCGACCCCTGCCTCCAGTAGCTCCCTGGTATAGCTCAAACTGGTACATGTAACCAATAGATGCCCCGGCTCGAACCCATACTTTGGAGCCCCAGGGCTTGGGTTTCTTGGGAATGTATTGTTTGGTGGTGTGCTTTCCCTTAAAGGGGATGATCTGTTCATCTATCGACTGAAACTCCTCCGGCTCCATGGCAGTCAAGAAGGTTTTGTGAAGGACATCCAGTACAGGGCAAATTTTGAAAAATCGCTCATCCCCAGCTTCATCATTCAGGCCTACGAAGTGCAGGTGCCGCATGATATCCCCAAAACGGTTCGCAGTCATTGCATTAGTGATGCCATTTTGCTGCAGCCCTGGGTTAGAGGCCCAGTACATGCGAAGTCTTGGATACTTGATGTACAACATCATCAGATTTATTCCCAGGAAGACTTTCAGTTCTGGTTTTGTCAAACCAAAGTTTATCTTGCCTTTATACAATGCATACACATTTGATTGATAAACAATCATATCAAGAAGACTGTCAGGAAAAAGACTGTAAAATATCTCAATGGGCTCCTCTCCCTGAACATGATCGGTGTTCTGTCCCTGAAATATCGGAGGCTGTCCCTCATAATCATTATCTTTTATCCTCCATGTTCTTCTTTTCTGTTTACCTACACCTCCCTCCATCTCTTCTCCTGTTTCTCCCACTTCTTCAATATTTTCTACTACTTCTCCCTTATTCTCTTCTTCTGACTGACTTTCAATCTCAGTGTCCCTGCTCTTTTTGTTTCTTGATGGCCTCTCTGTCTTATAATCACTGTTATCGCCACGGCATTCTGATCCACTTGATTCTGGTATTTCTGTGATCACCCTGTATAGCTGTTTCCTCTCCTGTCTGTCCTGATCCTGTTTTTCAGACCATAAGTACATAAAGCAATGGAATAGCCCATGTGCGTACACACGTGGACACACACACACACCATGCAACTTATCACATTTATTACACATACATTGTAAAGTTCACTTAAGGGGAGACAATAAAGGCAAAATGCTGTTTCCTGCACCTGTCAATTTTGATAACTTTGCTTTCTATATTTTTATTCCATATCAGATTATTAGTGCAGAGAAAATTGTAAAATAGCCTACTCCAACTTGTCTATGTGAGTCTGTAGATTTCAAACATTTTATTCCCTATTTTACAATTCAAGGAATGTCACAATTATTTAAAAAATATATCTGTAAAGTCTCTGTAAAAGTTATTGTAGGCTATCTGTCAACAAAATCAAACAATACTTGTGAATCTGGTCTTATCTATTGTTTATATTGGCATTTTGAAATGCATGCAAATACCCAAATTGTATATTTGGACATAAAATATAAAAAAGTTATCATGATTTAGGCAAATAGTTGGGCAAATTTCATGCTGACATCTGTTAGATAAAAATGTTAACCTATTTTACCCTATTTTCACCTGTAGTGTCTCGTCATAATGTTAGAATATAACATACATATTATAATATATAATGTAAATATTGCATATTTACAATTCACAAATTTGTTTTTAATAATATTTAGATAATACATACCTCATACCATCAATAATTAGGGCTAATTTAGCAAATTCCTACATAGTGTCCGCATAATCAAAATATAACCATTGGTGCATGATGTCCACTACAGTGGACAGTTACATTTGGACACAGAGGAAAAAAAAGTACATAAACAATACTGATTAAACTTTGATAAAAGTATTCCTTAGTACATACTTAATTAGAAAATATGTTTTGTACCTGCATATTTCTTGTAGAATAAAAGGATCTTACAGATATCCCAGAGGCCGCAGTGTCATGTCCACTGTTGTCCGCCATTTTGGATTTATAATGCAGTATCTCATGTTATGATTACTGATAAAGACAACCATTATACATGCAATACAGGGTGGATTCAGAAGACACCCCCCTGGTGGTTTGGAGTATATATTGCAAACCTTGTGTTTTTAAATGGGGTTTGAATATGTGTCCACTGTAGTGGGCACCATGCATGTAAGGGTTAAATACAAACCTGAGGACCAATGAACAGACATAATCAGGATTAAACTCTAGCCAGCTGTGGGTGGAGGAGGCCCGTCCATAGTCCCATAGCGACCTCTAGTGGCAGCAGACTGGAATCGTGACAAACATAAAACTTAACAGGCTCGGATGATGCATTGGGATCGCAGTCATCGCACATTTGCTTCAGCACCGTTGTTGCTGAGTTTAACGCCCCTGTCAGTTGATTTGCATGTCTTTTACTGATTATGTTGTCCAAGAAATCCATGTTAATTCCAGATTTAGCTTTTGTTCGTCCAGCACCACTTTTCCCCAGTTCTTTTTTGTAGTCTGTATTCTTTCTTTATTTTTTTGTTAGTTATCTGTTCTACTGTTCTTATATACCCTGCCACCTCCAGCTCTCTTCTTATTTCTTTGTAAATTTTCGTTTTACGTACAGCGCATTCCAACAGATTGCAAGTAGCGCATTTGTCTCTTCAGCAGACCACTGTTGTACTGATTTATCAGTCATGTTGACGTTGATGTTGAGACGTTGACGTTCACTGTTTAGCTAGCAGCTAGTAAAAATGGCGGCGGCAATGAAATCTCTAGTGTTGCCATTGCTGTGGTAGCACCACCCATAACCATTGTGACGTATGTGGTTCCGAATTTGGGATCAGCAACTTCAGGGTGCCATGCTCTTTATTAATGTTATATAGTAATAATTTAGATGATTATGTTTAAATCATTGATGATCATTTTATAGACAAATTGATTTCACAAGTGCTGTAAAGTACAGTAATGAACTTACAGCTGTGGGTCTGTCCTGCAGACTGACCGTGCTGAAAGTGGTCTGGCTGCTCAGACAGGTGGAGGTTGGGGGAAGTGGATGGAGCAGTGCGGCTGGAGTGCGGCCTTGGTGGCGTCCAGCAGAAGTTCAGTGCCACGCGTGTCTGCCGGCTCACTGAAACACGATACCAGGAGCGCCAGGCAGAACAGCAGGAGCTTCACAGCAAAGCTCAGCACACTCCTCAGCACACAGGTCTGTTTCACAGTGCTGCCCTCCCGCTTCTCCACCATTTCCTCCAGCTTTTCCTCCTTGGCTTTCCTCCAGCCTGCTCGTCACTTTGCGGAGGCGCTCCTCCTCCAAGTTGCAGGAGGCGTGGAACAGCTCATGCTCCATGCGCTCGCACTTCTCTTCCATCTCTGCATTCTTTCTTCGGAGCGCAGGCACCTTGTCCTTGATCTCCTGGAGGGCTTGGAGCTCCCTTCCGCCTCTCCTCCAGCAGGTCCTGGTGTTCTTCTGTGACCCATTCCAGCCCCTTCAGCTGTGCCTTTAGTTGTTTGTTCTCTAGGCGTAAGGACTTGAGCAACTTCTACGATACCTGAACGAACTCCAGCAGCTCCTCGTCGTCCTTCTGCATCATCTTCCGCAGTCTCAGTAATTGCGCTGCGTTGTACTGCAGCTGCAGCTTTCTCTCCATGTCTTTATCCGACTCCATCTCAACAAGAGTGAGTCTTTACTAGGGATGGGTATCGTTTGAATTTTTCAGATTTTGGTTCCGGTTCTGCTTAATCGATTCCGGTTCTTATCGATTCCCTATTTCGATTCCACAAAGGTAAAAAAAAAAAAAAAAAAAGAGGACAACTGTTTAATACTAGAACGGCTGACAGCGTCAATTGACATAATTTCATCAGGCTCAGAATCAGAGTTAGAATCACATCTGTCGGCCTATTGGAGCAGCAAGCATGCTCTGTCAGAGACATATGGGTGTGCTGTAGGCACATGCACACACATATTTTTACATATTGTTGTTTTATACGGTTGTGCTTGAGAGACACCATCGACCGGAATCAAATATCCTTGTATGTGTTCGCTCATATACTCGGCCAATAAACGTGATTCTGATTCCGATTCTGATGTGGCGACTGGCGCTGTACGTTGGGCTCTAGGTCCAAAGTCCACTGGAATATTGCTGTGTCTGCTGGCTGCAGCTTGCGTGGATGTATGCTGGCAGGCTGCATGATTACACTCCCAAACATATTGCAGCAGCAATTGTATCAGGAAGCACCTTGTGCGAAAGTAGCTGTTGTAGTGTTAAGAACTGATTTACAGAACCAAAATTGGAAAAAAAAGAAAACGAGTGGGTACATGGTTCTTACTTGGAACCTAATTTCAGTTCCCATCCCTAGTCTTTACAGCCACGCGCTTTCTTTTATAGGGGAGAGCACCGGTTATGTCACAATTGCTCCTCTTCAGAAGTTTCTTTTCTTTTTTTTAAAGGTAGAAACACATAATTATACAAAAACACAATGTACAACTATTGCCAGGACACACTCAAAAAATATATATACATATAATATACTAACCCCCTGCTATTCATGGGGGTTACGTTCCAAGAGCACCCGCATATAGTGACACACCGCCTTCTTGTGGTAAAAAAATGCCTATTTCCATAGTGTAAACCCTAAATATGCCCCCCATTTCATTTTCAACTCAGTTTAATACTTTACCCTTAACGAAAATATAAAGGTAAACCTGTATGTAAAATGTATGGGTAATCACCAATAATTTTTACAGTTCATCAAGCGGTGCATCTTATTCAGGGGCTTCAGGAGGAGTTGTATTGTGACCTGCTGGTTAAAGCAGACACTGGACAGCAACTGAGCGCAACAGCCTCTTTTAATTTAATTTACAGTAATAAAACTACAGGGCTTTAAGAAGAACAAAATGAAAAATAAGAGAAACACTCGAGATGCTCCACAGGGGAAATTCTGGACTGCAGCTTCCACAGGTGTATCAAACGGCAGCAGTCGATCAGCAGCAAGGAGACATAAATAACCTTCCTGGATTGGTTAGTTTCAAACCTCTCTCCTCTGAGTACAGCGGTACTTAACCATCCCAAGACACGCTTTCTTTGTGTTCTCTGGACAGTACAAAAACATTTATACAGTTATATTGTATATGGAAATGTAGCTGAATATACTTTAGTATTTATATTACAGAATTAATAAATTATATTTTTCATAATTTACCACTAAAATGCATGAATTATATATTGCCACGAATAAAGCAAAAAAAAATGTGGAGGATATCTGCGGTTTCCACTAATTTGCTGGAGTTTTCACCAACAATTGTTAGTTCAGTTCTAAGAAAAAATGACTGAATCCGAAACACTTTAATTTCATTTTAAACTCAGCTTAATACTTTACCCTTAAAATGTAAAGGTAAACCTGTATACGAGCTAGACAGTGTACACTGAACTGCCATCTCCCACAATTAATTAATGCAAGTATGTTTTCTTTGGTTTGCGCTGCCGTTTTCTATGGTATAACAGGTAAATACAGTAATACTTAAATTTTTTAGTAATAAAAATACAGTAAAATGTCCGGGTAATCACCAATAATTTTTACAGTTCAATAATCTACTGTTCATAATGGCGTGCTACAGCGGCATAACTTTTTCCTTCCTGGAGCATATTCAGTAGTTCAACCTTCTGCTGGCATGTCTTACTCTTTCTCTTACGCTTAGGTGCATTGCCAGAAGGCGCAGGGCGTTTGGGTGTCTTAGGGCTTTTAGAAGAACAAAGCCAAAACATGAGAACAGGAGGGCAGCAGCCAATAACTGGAAATGTAGCTGAATTTATATTTGGATTACTATTTGTTACAAAATTAGTAAATTATATTTTTCTTAATAATTTCTATAAATATTTCTATACTGTGTCAGTTCCACCAAAAATATGAGAAACGTGGTTTGGTTTTTGCCCATTTTACTTTATGCATATGAAATTGACCTAATAACAAAAGTAGATTAATAATATAAAAGTTGTTTGGCCTCAAATTACTCTTTATAATAAAAAAATGATCAAACAAGCCAGTCACTACATCACTGTTTAATTTGTCCTTAATATCCATCCAGAGTAATCTACTATCTACACAGTGGAAAAATAGAAACAAAACATTTTCCTCTTCCAGCCTACAAAAATCACAAATGCTAGTAACGTCCAATGTAAATCCTCTTATTGTTTCACTGGGTAAATCTTATATAACAATTTGTAAGACACTTTTTAAACTTTATTTATGCAGTATCTACAGTGAAAAGTCCATGTTTTTGTCCATTTTACATTATCAAATACAGAGGACCAAAAGAATCGTGCTGTAGAGTGTGTAACCTTGTGCATAGCATTTCTAATAAGCTTATTATTTATTAAGGATTCAAAGTCTAATACCTCCAGCCCCCCATTTTCCTTAGTATTACAAATCCTCTTCAAAATCCTGTGTTTAAATCATTACTTCATTAATAATACCACAGAGATAATGAACACAGAAATAATGACCACAGAAACAGCTCATCGTTTAATAGCTGCTAATGTCAGGGGATGCTCTGTGTTAGTGATACTTTATCTTAGCTCAGCCTTTGACATGATCAGTCACACCCCGGTAGACATTTTGATGGAGGTTAATAAACGTCCAGCAGCCAAATATTTAAAGTTAAATGCGCAGAAAACTGAGGTTCTGATTTTTTTACCCTCTCAACTTCCTTTGCTATAATTAAAAAAACGCCCAGGGGGTAGTGGTCAGTGGGCAGGATACTTGCCTCTGGAGCAAGAGGTCATGGGTTCAAATCCTACCTTCAGCACACCACCACTGGGTTCCTGAGCAAGACCCTTACCCCAAGTTGCTCCAGGGAGACTGTCCCCTGTAGTTAGGGAATGGAAGTTGCTTTGGATAAAAGCATCTGCTGAAATGCAGTAAATGTCCTCTATTTCTCCTCTGTTTGTATTTATTTCATGCATATGGAACAGGGAGGAATTATGGGGTCTTACTTCCACAGGTAGAAAGGAGTTCGGTTCTGCATTTTGAGGCGATGAGTCTTTTGCTGCGTGTGCTCCGATGGTCTAACAAGGAGGCGTGCATGGGGTGGGAGGGGTTGTCCATGATGCAGAGAAGTTTCTTCAGCATTCTCCTCTCAGACATCTCCGCCAGGGTCTTCAGTTTGACACCCAGGATAGAACTAGCCTTTCTGATCAGCTTGTTCAGCATATTGGTGTTAGCTGTCTTCACCGCACTGCCCTAGCACACAGCTGCAAAAAACACCACACCCTGTACCCTGAGTGGTGGGACGTGGTCAACATTGCCTTGCAAACATTGGAAGACCTGAACCTGCTAAGTAGATAAATCCCTTTCTTAAAGACACTGTCTTTAGTGCCGTGCCTTATAGTTTCCAATCTCAAAACTGCTCCATGGCCTCCCTGGTTGGCCTCCCAAGCGCTTTCGCAAGGCTGTGTACTTCTGATTCTGATGTACCTCCTGCACTCCTGGCCAAAAACACTTGTCAAGAGCTTTGAGTATCAGGACCAAATTTGACGGTAATCGTTTAGTGATTCATAAAAACAAGACCTGTTTATTTTCACCCTGCCTTCACTCAGCTCTACGCCCTTAAAAAGGCAAGATGAGACGGACTGTTCAGCCTGCTTGGTTGATTTCCCCCTGCCAGTCGTCTTCATGGCAGGCAAAACATTGGTAGTTTGTTGGATGGCAAGACTTGAATCCACGAGTGACATTTCTCTTTTCTGCATCTTGAGAGACAAAGGATGTCTTTCATCTTCCACAAATCCTGATTTAGTTAGGCGCTACAGAAGTCCCTTGTATTTTTACCTCTCACGATCATTGCATGTTGTGTCCTCACTGGCTGTTTTGAAATGGAGTGCTAGAGTAATGAAATCTTTCCATACTGCTTTTACTGTTCTAAAGCTGCTGGCTACCTATCTGATGGTGAAAATTTGACCTATTTTCAGTATTTCCATGTCGAGCTCGGCCTGTGCTTCTTTGAGCAATCTGGCATAGGGTGGAGTTGACTGACTGTAGAGTGATCTAAATTTGAAATAAAAAAACTGATTAGTGCCAGCCACTTCTTTAAGTGCATCTTTGACAGCCAGTTCTAATCTATGTGCCAGACAGTGAACAGATTACATGTTCGGAAACTTTTCTTTGAGTCTAACAACAAGCCCACTGCCTTTTCCTGTGAGCACCGCAGCTCCGTCGGTCGCAATTCCGTCCTCAAAAAGTCGTCAGCTTTGGGTAGACTCGCCATCATCGAGTTATAAATGGATTCAGCATCAACCCCATCTGTAAGTTCCGCTAGATCCAGGAAAACATTGTCTAGATCCCCCTTACCGCTGACATCACATTTTACATAGATTATTAAATAAGGACTGCCATGAATGGTGCTTTCATAAATTGTGATTGACACCTGTGAATCCATTTCTTTCACAGTGTAGATGAATTTGCATCACATTTCCTTGGCAATGTGACTGATTATTTCTGCGCATGCATGGTCAGATTTGTGGATATTACCAACTTCGGCTCCATTAAGTTGCTGCATTGTCATGAGTGGATTGAGCTTTTTGTACGATAGCCTTGCCTTTGCCATGGTATAAGCTGTTCTGAATAAGACTGTTGTTTTCTTGAGTAAATCGGACTGTATATCAGTGAAAGTGTTGGAGGGCGTCTTTCCCTGTCATCTGGGTTATTTCCACTGACCTTTTGTGGCCCTGGCTGTCCCTATATTTGTAGATCTTCTTTCGTAGTGTCTTTGCTTCAGAGCTCATAACATCACTGTTGATCCATTCTTCTGCAAGGTGTAAACCCGGTCCCTTTTCTGAGAGTAATGATTTTGCTTTTCTGCACACTAAACACCCCAATTTCCCATCTTTAATGTCAAGCCAAGACTTGTAGCCTTTCCATTCATCCACCTGCTTCGTTGTCCAACCAGCCGGCAAGTAACTTATGCTACCAGCAGTGCTAGCTAACTTTACCTCAGCACCTGCTGCGTCTTCTGAGCACTCTGCCTCAGCTTCACGTTGTTGTTCTTGACTGGGTGGGAGATGATCATCTATTCTGGTAGCAAGTGGGCCCACTGTGCTAGCTGCACCAGCATCTTTATTGCTATGTGCCAAAGTGTGCCAGTGACACACAATGTAGCTTTCGCTTCCTAGCCATTTTTAGTATGATTTCTTTCTCAATCTCAATGTTGTGTTTCTTTGGTTTGGCGCGCATATGGCCAATTTGTATACGGGCACATGATTGTCTGGCTCCGCTCGCCAAAAAAATATTTGTGAATATTTTTTTTTAAATTCGGAATATTGGACATGGTGAACTTAAAAACATTTTAGTGACAATTTTATTTATTTTCTTTTTACATAATTTGAGACCCCCTTGCTTTTGAGCCTTTCAGGGGGTCTCATGGGTTAATCAGGGGGGTCGAACCATCCCCCCCACCCCCCATCCCCCATATTTCGCACACTGCTGTTCAGCAGCTATATTTCTCTGGCATTGATGGAGTTTGAGCTTGCAGGTGGGTTCAGCTGTGCTCTTGATGTTGAGAGAGCTATCAGTGAAAAAAGGGGGCGGGGGATCAATATTGATATTTCGTTTCATATATTTTATAAGACATTTTTTCTGAACAGACTTATACACCATCTGAAGAACCAGGTCAACAAAAAGTCTTGATGGGGACATTTTATTGTGAAGCATATCTGTGGGTTGCTCTGAATCAACTCAGTATTGTAATTCTTCCTTTGAAGATAATTCACTTTCATCAGCATGATAAATCCTAATGACAGAACTTTCACTGTCAGCTTAGAAAGAGCAGTCATTTAACAATTGGAACAAGTTAATAAGCAACTTAAATTGTTACAGTTTTATGAATAAATACTTAAATATATAAATTTGTTTCAGGCTCAGGCTGAGACATTTCAAAACCCATTCAGCAATCACCTTAATGACTGAATTAATGTTGTGGAATGTTACAGCACCCTGTATTTCCCATAAATGAACTATATTGTTCCGCTGCACCATCTGAACAATCTCTGCTTCTTGCACTGCAGTGAACATCGTGCCTTGTCTACCAGCTGCAGGTCTTCTTTCAGTTCTATGAAGCCAAATATGTATATTTACTGCAGTAGCCATAAACTTGAGTAATGTATGTACTGTAGCTTATTTATCGTGAGGCGTGGGGGTGGAGCTCCCTCATTGGCCTGCAGGACTGAGCACAGGGCTCCTCCCTTGATGAGAGCTGGGTGAGCTGTGTTAAGGGAGGAGCTAGGACTCTTTAAAATATAGACACTCTGGTAGAGACAGAGAAAAAAAAAGACTGGAGGAAACAAAGAGGACGGCCAGAGACGGGAGAAAGAGGGAGAGAGCAGGTAAAGAGGATGGCCCATGCTGTATTTCAGCCCTGAGTGGTGGTGGGTGTGTGCATGTTTTTTGAAAATATAATATCTTTTGTTTAATTAAAGGTCTGCTGTGCACCTGCCTGGCTGTACCTGGCGTTTGGTGAGTTTGGTACGGAGGAACTCGGGTGGACTGCACAGAGCTATGACCTCAACCCAGCTGATCACCTTTGGGATGATCTGTAAAGTCGATTGTGAGCCAGGCCTTTTTGATCTCAAACATGAACTCTTTGGACTAAATGGGCCCAGGTTACTACAGAAAGCCTATCCAGAAGAGTGGAGGTAGTTATAGCAGGTTTTGGCATGGGGTGCCCAACATGTTTACACAGATGTGGTGGACAAGTGGCCACATACTTTTGGCCATATGGATTCTTATTTAAATCTAAAAACTTTGAGCTGCATGTGCATGCGGTCAGTGCCTGTGATAAACAGAGTGTGGCCACATCCCTCCTGAGCCATTCCTGTAATCAGAGCAGTGCTCGCACCTTCACCAATCCCAAACATGAAGTACCTATCATAAAAAAACACAAGCTCTGCTATTTTTCAAGAGCTGTTTGTTCATAACTGTATTACATAATGTCATTTGTGGTGTTTGTTACTATTATTAGAATTATACAATTATGACAATGTTTTAGAAATCCTGCATGAACAATCTTTTTAGAAATAAGATAGCCCTGCATTATTTATTTTATCCCTATCTCTCCCTATCCTTATTCCTGTAGACCAAACATTTACTGGAAGCACATAGACCTTCTTTTTAGAGATAAGATACCCATAATTTTCTGAAAAACTGAAAAAATATGTTGCCATTGAAAATCTGCATGAACAAATGTTTTCCCCCCTCCAGATAGCCTACTTAATTCAACTGCAATTAAAAAAAAAACATCAGAAAATGAGCATACATGGCCTTGCGTTACTCATAACTAGATGTTGCAAAATGTAACGGAGCAATTGTACATGTAAAGATTTTTCTGAGAGACTACATAACTTTCCGAACTAAGCATTCTAGTAATGATGTCATGCTTAGATGATAAATGAATTCTGTCTACATGAATGGAATACTTAGCTTTATAGTTATGTGTAGTTATAAATTTAAACAAAAATTGTCATAAAGTATAAAAGGCTGAAGAGCACATGCCAGTGAGAATCAGAATTGCTTTTCACACAGGAAAGAATATCTATGGTGTTCCAAACCTCTCTGAGTGAACATACCAGTCTGAGACGGCTAGAGGTGGGTGTGGGACCAGGAACTGGCCCCCTCCTACTCACAGCTGACTAGAGTTGTGAACGTGATTATGTCTGTCTGTTTCTCCTCTGATCTGTCTCCCATTGTATTTAAGTTGGTCTGTCTTTAGTTCAGTTTTGGGAGCATACCCTGGTCCTTGTCCTCTTCCTCAGCTCTGTTTTTCGTGTCTGGCCCCTGTGCCTGTTTTTGTTCTGTGCTTTACTGTTCTGTGTTGTAATGAAATCCTCTGCATATGGAAGTCTGTGCCTGTGCCTCTCATTCCCTGTCGAGACAGGACCGCTTCGTGACAGAAATAAGAGAATTTGGACTTAATAGATGGAGGGAAATAATATCCTACAGCCTGGAACAAATGTAAACTAAAATACAGTGGTGAGAAAGGCATGTGTACTAAAAAGTCATTGCATAAACAAACCTAATCAGAAAAAGTTACAGAACTACAGAATCGAATGTGGAAAATTATTTTTAAGATTAAGATTTGAATGAAACTTTTTTTCTGTGAATGTATTGGGTTGTAATTGTGTTATATCCAAATAAAATTCTTTATGCTCTCATTCTCATGTGTGCATGAAGAAGAATTTGTCCCGGATCCAGTGGCCTGTAGGCAAATGGGAAAAATTGATAAAGCAATATTATGGACAGTTATTTATTTTCAGTATTTTAAATAAACATAAATCAGCCCTAAAATTAAAACCACCTGCCTAATATTGTGCAGATCCCTTTGCTGCCACCATAACAGCTCTGACCGGTTGTGGTATGGACTTCACAAGACCTCTGGAGGTGTACTGTGGTATCTGGTACCAACACATGCTCCTTTAAGTCCTGTACATTGACCAAGATGTGCTCCTTTAAGTCCTGCACATTGACCAAGACGTGCTCCTTTAAGTCCTGTACGTTGTAAAGTGAAGTCTCCATAGATGATTGTTGTTCAACATATTCCACAGATGCTCAATGAGATTCCTATCTGGGGAATTTGGAGGCCAAGACAACACCTTAAACACCTTAATTCTGCTGAAAGAGGTCACTGCCATTAGGTAATACCATGAAGGGGTGCACCTGGTCTGCAACAATATTAAGATTGATTGTATGTCAAAGTATGCTCACCGCTGCTGGAGCTTATGTCCGTTAGATGTAGGCCTTTTTATTTACCACGTGAATTCACCACTGTGCTCATAATCGCGGTGTACGTCCCACCCAGTGCTAACACAAACAACGCGCTGCCAGAACTGTACGGAGCTATCAGCCAGCTCCAAACCTCACTTCCTGACGGACTGTTCATAATCGCTGGGGATATGAACCACGCAAACCTCAAATCAGTTCTCCCTAAATTCTACCAAC